>CM060924.1:79382898-79682898 GCA_030737875.1 Allium sativum
ATGCGTCCATGAAGGAAAGGAGCTCATGCCCGACTATAGAGTCCACCAGCTGGTCAATCCTAGGGAGCGGGAAGCTATCTTTTGGACAAGCTTTATTTAAATCTGAAAAATCAGTGCATGTTCGCCACTTTCCATTTGATTTCTTGACCAAAATGGGATTCGATATCCAGTCAGGATACGTCGAATCCCTAACGAACCAGTTATCTTTCAACTTCTCAACTTCTTCCTTTAGGGCCGCCGACCTTTCCGGGCCTAAGGTACGTCTTTTTTGTTTAACAGGTTGATGCTTTGGTTTGATGCTCAATGAATGGCTCATAATGGAAGGAGATATCCCACACATGTCAGCATGGGTCCAGGCAAACACGTCCAAATTTGCCTTTAAGAAGTCAGTCAGTTCTTTTGCTCGGAATGGATCCAGTTGGGATCCAATCTTTAACACCTTTATCGGATCAATATCATCAATAGAGATGTCCATAGTTGTTTCATTAGGGGTTGCCTTTCTGTCCCCAGGTTCTTCATCCTCTCTGGGATCTAAGTCCTCGGACAGTCCTCTAGGCAACTCCCTCTGGGCTGATCCCTTCAATTGCTATGCTGAACCCTGCCTCGGAGGGGAGGAAGCACCTTTAGCGTCTATACTTAATCCCTTCAACAACATCTTCAGTTCGGCCATGTAGAGGGCTCGTCCAGAGACCTAATCACCTCTCATTACTCCCACTCCAGCTTCGGTTGGGAACTTCAGCAATAGGCACCAGGGTGCAATGCAAGCCCTGAATTCCGCATGAGCCGGTCTGCCCAAGAAAGCGTTACAAGGTGAGTCGATGTCCAAAATACAAACTCGAAAATTCTTACTCTCTGACGGTCTCCTTGTCTCAATGCCACTATAATTCTATATGTCCCATTTGAGCCGTTGATGCCCTATTGTAGCCGCGAATCCATCCCTCACAAGGCTTCAAATCTTCTGGTTCGAGTTTCATCTCATCGTATGCTTTCTTAAAGAGAATATTGACTGAACTTCCATTGTCCACCAACACCTTATGAACTTGTGCAGGTCCAATAGTGGTAGTAATTACTAATGGGTCCTCAGTGGGTGATTGAACTCCAACATCATCTATGTTACGGAATATAATGTCGTCCTCCATCGTTTTCTGTTGCTTCACCAGAGCGATATCTTCAAAGTTATTGCATTCCTCCACATTGATGTGCTTAGCTGCGTTAACATATTGGTCCATCGCTCTATAACTATGGCTGGCTGGATGGGGCCCGCCTACTATAGTGTTGATGACAATCCCTTTACCTTTTTGTTGAGCTATTGGTTTAGGGGCAGGCTGATTTTGGTTCGGGGCCTGTCCCCCTTGCCCCCTATCTCTCGGAGTGACTTTACACCCGTTTAGCTTTCCTTCTCGCAATAGCTTTTCAACAATGTCTCTTAGATGCCGACATTCATTAATTGAATGTCCGTGAGTTCCATTAAACAGGCAAAATTTTCTAGTCGCAATGTCCTTTTCAATTGAGTCTCTGGGCGACGCTTTTTATATTGTAAGACGTTGTAAGTATCCAGGTAGATGTTTTCCAATGTTTCATTTAGCGGCGAATAGTTCTCAAAGGTTGGAGTCGTGGTCTTTTGCCGGAGTTGTTTCCTTTGTTCCTATTCCTTCTATCAACGTTTCCATTCCTGTTGTTATTACCTTCGTTCCTGTTGCCAACGTTGACCTCAACCTTCCCCGACCTATCGCCGGACTGTTTTATAGCTACATTGCTTTGAATGTCTTCCTTAGAAACCCCTTCATATTTTCTCTTTCTATTTGCATAGGCTATCTCTCGCCTCAAGCGAATATTGGCCTTTTCGTAGAACAATTCCCTAGTGTGGGGTGGTTTTCCAGAGAGACAATCCCCGAATTATGTGTCCGGGTCGACTCCTTCTATTAAGGCCATCAAAATAATGGGTTCGTGAGGGTCACTGACTTCGGTAATAGCCAGGTTGAAGCGGTCCAAATATGATTTCAAAGATTCTCCTGGAGCCTTCTTAATCCTTGACAACTCAATGACACTTTTAGATTTTCGAGCATGAAGTCGAAACTGGTTCATAAAGCATTCAGTTAATTCCTTAAAGTTGATATCGATCGTGGAGGGAGTCGGGTGAACCACATCAATGCCACATCTTCTAGATAAATCGGGAAGGTCTTGCATTTTACAGCGTCTGGAGCTGCAGTGGCATTCATGAACCATGCATATCTCATCAAATGTTGTCCCGGGTCGGTTCTCCCAGAATACCGATCCATCTATGGCAAATAAAATCGCCAGGGAAATTGAAAGCCCAGTATGTCATCTGTAAAGGGGGTGTTACTTCGTTCAATGCCCTAGTACTCATTGGTATAGCATCGACGATCGGCCATGATTTGGCGCACCATTGCCTCTACATCAACATTCGTTAATGTTGGCTCAGGCTCTGATGTTTGGATTGCCCCTGGGATCCTGGCCAGGGGATGTTCTCCTGTTTCTAGCAGCAGCTATTCTACTCCGTTCCCTACAATCCCTGTCATTCATGGGAGGAAGGGGTTTTAGAAGTTGTCCTTGTGTGGGATTGGTAATATTAGGATCCCTGGGTAGGATATGAGATCCACGCATGGGCAGCAGCATGGGCTCTCTCAGGCTCGGGTCATCAGGCCCTAGCACACGAGCAGCGTCTTCACGAGATCCCAAAGATACAAAGTTCAGCTGATCAAGATTTTCAGCTCGCTCATACGACCTTCTTTCACGAGGGCGCTCTTCATCCGAAGAGGATGAATGATCCATTGCAGGACGACGTATCGGAGAAGGCGCTCTTTGCCTACGAAGTTCGCTAATTTCTTCATTTATAAGCTTCATGTTTTCCCTCATGAAAACACCATCATGTTTGTGATCCTCCAAAGCATCGCTAGTGCTCTCAAGCATATCAAACAAGCGGGAAATTCCCTATGGGTAACAAGTGCATTGGGAGTGGGCCGATCCTCAATTGGCACGGGCGATATCGGAGCATTTGTTGGAGCTCGAGTAGATGTGCCAACTTCTGCCGCGTTCGGACCGGATCAGAGTAGGGTAGCAGAGCCGGATCGGTTCGTAGGGGGTGTACGAGCAGCTTTAGAGTTTTCTGTTCAGTTCAGATCCAGATTCAAGCCACACATTCGATTCAGAGTGTCTGGTTCGGATCGGCCTGCTTCCGTGCTCTGTCCCCGCGACCTTGTCACTACGATGGCCTGTTGATCCTCGCTAGCCCCAATTGCCCGAGCGCCTTGTACTTCTTTCCCTATTTCTTTGGCCATAATATACAATTCCTTAGACATTAATAAGCAAATACTCGAGAATGCCGGAAATAAAGGATTAACTTCTTTGAACTTGAGGGTCCAAATAGTAGAATGATAATCCCAAAAAGCGGAGAATTCAAATAATTCTCAATGAAAGCACCAAAATGTTAGATCCAAAAATGGCGTTAACACCCAAATTAGCAATAATTCTACTAAAATGAAATCAAAAAGCAAAGAAAAACACACGATTTATAGTGGTTCGGCGTTAAAGAGCCTACGTCCACCTTATACTCGTTGGATTGATGATTTGAATGCAAGTACAATAATGATTCGCACTCAATTTCACTCATGCAATACATAAATTCACTCAATCTTCCCAAAAATAAATTTTTAAAGATGATTGTGATCTGAATAAGGTTGTGGAATTCGGTTATGGAGGAGGCTTTAGTTGCCAAAAGATCCGTTCAAATGACCCTTGGCGGTCAATTTATAGGCGAATATTGTCTCTAAAATGGCACCAGTTCAGATGCACGTGGCACTCATCCCTTAAGAGTTGGGTTCGGATGGAACGAGATGGTGACAGCGCACAACAGTCATGGATGAACATGGGGGGACGTGTGCACAACTGCTCCGCGTCTCTAGGGATAATGGGTTGTAACTAATGCTGCTTCCTGCTTCGGATCGGACGTGTGTAGGAGAGGAGGTGCGGATCGGTATATTCCTATCCAGTCTGATTCTACCTGGACTCTTCTGCTTTCTGCTCCTCACTATTTTGGCTTGGCCAGATATTGCCGATCCGATCCGGACATCGAGTGCATGTTCTTCTAGTCAACATCCTTCATAATTGGTCCTCTAACTTTGTGTAGCCTAGTTCACAAAGTAGGCTAACACAAGGAAAAACAAAGCAATATATAATCGATATCAATTTCCGTATTTGACTAATAATATAAATGGAATAATGACAAAGCTTTTTAAATTCCATATATATTAACATTCATCCTCCACAGAAGCTCACTTCGATTATTATCGAATCGAATTCCATTCCATTCCAATTTATTATATTAAATTGGAAAACTTTACTTTGGAAAATCCCACTAAATCTTAATAAAAGTTTTATATATTCCAAATCACATTTTACTGTTAATCGGGTTAAAGAACGAATGTCGTTAAAAACACAGTTCACAATAAACCCAAGTCACATTCCATTTCAGTTCCAATTAAATGTTCATTAATTGGAAATTCTTCCCTAAATCTTAATTAAAGATTTATTATTTTCACATGGGGTTTAAGAACAGTGTTGTTTAAGACACCATTCACGACAAACCCTAAAATCCAATTTCATTGTTAATCGGGTTAAAGAACAAGTGTTATTTAGAACACCATTCACGATAAACCCAAAAACCAATTCTTTTATTCGTTTCCAATTAAATATTAATTAATTGGAAAACTTCACTAAATCTTAATTAAAAGATTTATTCTTTTCTCAACTAGGTTCAAGAACAGTGTTATTTAAGACACCGTTCACAACAAACCTAAAATCCAATTCAATATTAAATACAAGGCTCTGAATAGAAATTATATCGGCTTATATTGAATATCAGATTTTGAGATCAACAAATATCGTACTCGGAATAACGATATATATATCTTCCAAATTCCTCCACAACATCCATATAATCACGGAAACCAATATCGAAATATTCTGAAGATAATTTCGATTCAAATCCATTCCAATTCATATAATGGAAATTCTCGTTATATTAAAACCATTCTCAACCCAGTTTATTTATTTAAAAATAATGGATTATCTTTCTAGTCAATAACTAGTTCATTCCGATAAAAATATATTTTTATCTTTTCAAATATGGAATTTTTCATCCCAATTCTTTCCAAATGATTTATTATGATTTTACACAAATTATTAATATTTTTAAATTTTTTATTAAGGCCCTTTCAGTCGATTTCCATAAACGATCATCGAACTGCACTTACATCGACCTTTTCCAAATTTGATTTGGACATAATTTCAAATCCAACCGTTAGATTTCAAATCTCTTATATTCGTTGGAAAGCACTTTTTGGTACGAACCCAACAATTCCGGTTTTAGGAGAATCCAACGGTCGAATCTCCTGTAACATTAATTGGAAGTTAATGGTCGAAATTCGCGAACGGTCGCTGTGCAGCGCGTTCTATTCATGCCATTAATATATATATATATATAATATTATATATATTTCATCGATTTCCATACAAATCGTATTTTATAAATTCATTTTAAAAACTATTGCAATTTCCATTTCAATTTTAAATCAAAATTGAATATTCCATATCATTAATATATAAATGATAATATTATCAAAATATTAGATTTTGAAATCACTTCCTTTTCGATATTCATTATAAAAATGAATAACATCGATATAAAAATCATTCACATCAAAATGGCGCATATCCAATCAACACGGCTTCATATAATTTAATACGTTCGTGTCCATCCAAAATCGAACATCAAAATCATAATTTGATCTTTTACTGAATATTATCTTAAAATATTAATTATTTTCCAAATTTGAATGAGATACAATCAATTACCATATAGTGTTAATTATATGGATTCCATACAACACATATATATAATTACAATGATAAACAATCATCCATCATCCAGAGTACATTACACAACTGCATAAGCAATAAATATAAATAATTAACGCTTACAATAGCATGTCAACCACTCGATCGACATACAACTAAATAATTGGGATTATTGTACGTCAAATATCATCCCAATACCCGTGTGGGCTTTCAATCAACACACACCGAATATTATTTGTGCAGTTGGGCGATGTGTAAAATATATCATCCCAATCAATATCAGTCAAATGGGTGTACATAAACAAATCGCCCAATTTGTAAATGAATATTAAATTTATTCATATACACGTTAAAATTTATATCTTTAACTATATAATATTTATTTTAACACATGAATTTTTCATATTCCATTCCACATCACAATCATAATCAGTTTTCACAACACATTACAATCAAACAAGTTGTCCATGGTCTGTGGACTACGGGGAGCAGTTCATATATGCAGTTACAAAATAAATAACTGTACAAGAAATTATATTGAGAAGCGCTCACCTTTGGTTTCCCCTCCTCCATTCTTTATTTCTGAAACGGTTTGGATTTGGATTCGTTACCAGTCGATTCCATCGCAATCTGTTCCACACGATTTTTATTTTAAAATCTTATTTTCATTTCTCTACAACGTAAATAAAATCGTATTTTTAATTCTCTATTCATATAATAAAAATCACATTTTTATTATGCTACTCATATACAAATAATATTTTTAATCCGCTACTTCATATATAAAAATTATATTTTTACATTGCTAAAAATTATATTTTCATATCGTTAAAGATCATATCTTTATGCCGTTAAAAATCATATCTTTTATAATTAAAAATCATGTCTTTTACGTAAAAAAATCATATTTTTATTCAAATAAAAATCTTAACTTTATGCGTATAAAAATCTAAACTTTCTTTAGATAAAAATCAAAATTTCTTCATATAAAAATCTAAACTTTCTTTACACAAAAATCTAAATTTTTCATGTATAAAAATCTAATCCTTTCCTAAATAAATATCTAATCTTTTTATTCGTTATATGAATGAAAATAAAAGATGAAAACTTACATTGAATCGTTGGAAAACCGGGGGGAGGGGGGGTGTGCGATTCTAGATCCACCGAAGGGGAATGGGGGTTTGGGTGCTCGATTGGGTACGAAGGTGGAGAAGGGGGGGTGCACTGGAGTGTTGGAAGGTCGGGGCTTTCTATGGTGGTCAGCGGCGGTGGTAATGGATGTGGGGTCTCGGTTTGGGATGATTGGAAATGGGGTAGGCGGTTTTAGGGTGCGCTAAACGTAGATGGGGGTCCCGCGACTCGAGGAAAGGCCGGAGGGGGAGGCGCGCAAGGGGGAGGCGCCGTCAGCTCCGGCTGGATCGGGTTGCGCGTCTTCGTCGTTTTTTCCTCTTTTTTTAATTCGATCGGGTTTGAACGATATCCAGGGGGGTTGACTAAGTAAGGAGAGAGGAATAAGGGGAGGGGATTATTTAATTTAATTCTCTATAAAGTTAATTTTTCATTCAAACTCCAAATCGAACCCATCGACTGTCGTCCCTAGCTAATCACCCCCATTCCGAACACAGTGGGATATGTTTCATAATCCAATTTGATTTTTACAATCAGTTTTCCTTTAAATTAAAATATAAATTATTATATGTTCAATTTAAATGTACATTTTACATTACCGAGGCCACATACTGACTCCAAAAATTCCAGAAAAATAAATGTGTCTATGTTTTGATGATACGGTCCTAACAAAACTAATTCCATCGAATTTGTAGACCGTTCGAAAAACGGTCATTTTCCAGTCGATTAAATTCCAACTAAAATTACCAAACGTGTTTTAATTCGCCACGCTCACATATTAATTCCAAAAATTATGAATTTTGGAATCTAGCAATAATTTGACATTCCAGATCCAACAAAAGTGGTTTCGTTGAAAATGGAGGTCGTTTGCAAAATGGCTATTTTTAAGGGCATTGTTGTTATTTAAAAATCCAATTTTTAAATTCTGACCAAATTTCTGTTAAACTTATTCAAAATAAAAATTTTAAATTAGTTCTGATTTTCCGAGTTGTTCCAAATTATAGTAGATGAGAGAAAAAAAAAGGTACAGCATATAGATGTAGTCTGCAAGATGTATACAAGATCATAAAGTTGGTAAAAGAGAAAAAAACATTGAACAAAAGGCAAATTGAGTTTTTGAAATGGACTCCTTTCTACGAGTTTTTTAATGTTTTTTATGAGGATAGAATTGTGCTGAAAGAGAGCAAGGAACATATGGATAATTTGGATGAAATTTATTCGTGTTACTCACCAATAGAAGACTTGTTTGTATTTGGTGAAGAACGAATGAAAGTAACTGAACAAGGTATTAGCTTGCTATTCCACATGCCAGTTGGAGGATGCAATATAGTAAAAATGCGAAGATGACAAATAGAACAATACCATCGGAGTGCAAAGATTTTGTTTTAAGGAACTTTGATTCGGAACCACTTATAAACATAAATTTAATCGAAAAAAGAATAAAAGAAGAAATTGCAAAGAAGAAGAAGCATTTTGTAGAAGATTTACCATTGCTATTGATCATGGATATCTAGTCAAATTCTTTTTTCCGAACAACCAATAGAAGCTTTGATGGGGATTTTTTCCGTTTCTATTGGATGTAGAAAAGATGAATTTAGTGTCGTGGCTAAAAACAATTCAATCTAGTTTTGCGAAATATGTTAAAAAATTCATGCACAACCTAAGAAACATGTCCGGATGCTCAATGCATCCATTGGTAAGAATTTTTTTTCAAAGTAATCTTATTTTTAAGTTAAACATGACAATATGATTTGATTTGTAAAATTATTTTTCTGTCGCTATATGCAATATGTCTTTTGCGAGAAGATTGGTGGAGTAAAGAAAAAGAGAAACTTCGGCAATAAACTCCCAAGATTTGCAAGATGGGATTTGAAGGAGCTGAAGAACATTGTGAAACAAAATTTCTTGTGTGAACTAAAGAAAGGGGAGGTACATTATTCTAACATGACTGTCTAATTCATGCTTGCTTACATTGTGAAGCATTATATTTAAAATATGATACCTTGTAGAAGTCAAAACAATTATGTCAGTCTCATGAAGTAATGATCCTATTAAAAAGTGATATCTAGAAAATATTTAAACTGATAATGAAAAACTGATTACTTAAAAGTGAGAGATGAAAAATAGGAAAAATGATACCTTAAAAATGAAAAAAATTTGATACTTTTGTAATGATTACTAAAATACTACTATCTTGAAAAATTAAAAATGATATCTTGAAACTGACTACATATCTCTGATACCTAGTTAGTACTGAAAATGATACTTAAAAATGAATACATTAAAAATATGACTTTAATATTTATAAATTTAATATCTAAATAATACATGGTCAATGCTCAAAAATATGCAGATGAAGGAGATTACAAATATTGAGCCGCATGAGGCTAAACTGGTAGAGACATTTCAAACTTTATCAAGAAGATCCACTAAAAGAATAGCTGCAAAAAATAAAAAAATAAAACGTGGTGGGATGGAAGAACAAGACGGAAAACTTGAATGTGACGTGGCTATAAGAATTTTTAACTGTCATATAAAAGAGCTTGAAGACATGATTAAAGATTTAAAACAAGAGACAAAGAAAGAAAGAAAGTTGAGAAGAGAAGTGGAAGATCAGCTTATAAAACTAAGGCAGTAGATAGAAAAATAAGAAAAAAAGAATCTGAAAATGATAAAACAAAAGGTAGAGGAGACATAGAAGCCACATTGGATGATTCACCATTTGTGCTTGAATATGAAAAAGAAAATGAAATGTTGGTTTTGAATGACAATATGAATGTTGAATTTGAAGAGGACGAAAAAAAGACAGAAAACGATTCAGTTGAAGATAAATCGTCATCTATGAAGAAAGAAAAGTGTGATAAAAAAGAAAATGAAAGACACCAATTGGTATTGAAGTTGCCATAGACAACAACAAACATGAGCATTAGAAAAAAAACTGCAGAAGACATTGTTCCTCGTTACTTTAAATTGAGTCCTATTCAAGCATTTTCAGAAGTACGAATCGATGACTATAGTAACAAAAAACATACCGACAAAGGATTAAAAAATCAGCGAAGAAACCATCAAGTGCCAAACAATCATCGTATGTTAAAAGAATAAAGGCAAAGAGTAGAATTAAGAAGAGGGATGATGATTTTGAGTATTCTAATCAAGAAAAGAAGAACGCTAAGAAATCAAAAAAGGAGAAAAAGGAAAAAACCATTTGTAGGAAAAGATGGAGAAATACAACTATCGTTGGTTCCAAAAGATGATGCAAAAAAGGAAGAAAAAGAAGGAAAATAAGATGAAGAGAAACAAGAAGATATTATAGATGATTTAAATCCAATTCAGGTTGTAGAACCAACTTGGAAAGACCTACAATTGGCAAAATGCAAAAGTGTGAAAAATCATCTTAATGAAGAAGAAGCAAAGGTTGTCAGGAAATTTTTTCCACGTCAATTGCTGAAAAAAAGTAAGATTTTTTCTTTCTAGTGTATAACATTACAAAACTTAATATTTAATGTATTTTTTTTAAAGAAACAAACCAGTTGCTTGGCAAGATGACGATGTGTCAAGAGGAGGATGTACTGTCACAAAGGATATGATGATAGATTTGTTGAAAGGAACCCTTATAGATGGGCAGGTAAACACATATATGAACTGATGTAAATATTATACCGTAGTTCATAACAAGCTGATACTCAAAATCTGCAATTGTAATTGGATAAGTACAGTTTTTAAGAAAATGATACCTAGGTACATGTAAAACTGATAAGTAGATATTGGAAAGTATAGTTGAAAAACTATACAGTAATTAGAACGATACCTTATTAGAAGCAAAACTGCAACTTAGTAGTTGCTGCAATAAAAAGTCATACCATATATTATGTACAAATGATACCATATATTATAGTATGACATGAAAATGTTGTACAGCAAAGGTTAAAATGTCATTATAATTTGTGTGACATCTTGTTTTCATTCATAAATCAGATTATCGACTGGTTTAGCCTCAAATGCGACTTTGTTCCAAATAACTATGCAATGTCGATGATAATGACAGTAAGTACAAATTCAGTAAACCAATATTATTTGTTTACATGATTGACGTACATAGTTATTACTAACATAACTATAATTTGCATAGAAAGGAATTATTGAGGACAGAGATGGAATCATAAAACATTTGGTTATACCATTCTTAAAAGAATGTGCTCTGAACAAATATACTGAAGCCATATACTTCCCTATTCATGGTGAATGCCACTGGACACTACTAATATTGACATATCCAAACATGCAATGGTTGCACTATGATTTTTTGAGACCAAGAAATTCAACTGAAAGAAATAATCTACACTTGAGAGATTGCCATAAACTATTAATGAAATATATTAACCCTTACTATTGTATAAAGTGATACCAACGTTCATTTATTACAGAGAAATAAAGTTGAAGAAATTCTGCAGCAAGCATGGATACGGAACAGTATTCCAGATATGAAGGTTAAATCGATAGAATTCATCAACCCAGATGTGGACAACAAGAATCGTAAATATAAATATATTTCGTTTATACAGTAAAGAACCATTTTTTAACATAGTTTGCTAATAGTTTATATATTTCATTAATGCAGAATTGACTGCGGTATATACGTCGTGATCTTTATGGCTGCACACGACAGAGTTGAAGTACCTTTGAAAGTGAAACAAAAAGATGTTGACGGTATCAGAGCAAAAACTGTGTACGAAATAATTGCAAATCAGGAAAAGTGCTGGAATTTAATTCGATTCATCACAGGATTAAGCAAAAGTTAAAGCAAATGATTGAATTGATGTTTAGAACGAATAACAGTTATGATATGTAGTTCAATCATGTTTTGAAACAATGCTTTGTCTTTCAGTTTTATTTGTAAACAATTTTACATGTTCTGCGTTTCAATATTGACTGAATTGCTTAATGAAATGTTGGTTATATGAATGTTAATGAATGATATGTCTGAAAGTGTCAATACTGTGAATGTCTTATGTAACTGAGGATATTAAGAAATGATACTTAAAAAGGTTTAGACATGACATTTATTTACTGTAGAAATAAACCTGGTACATTAACTGAACTAAAAATGAAACTTATTGAATGCATAAAAAAAATGATATCTAAATGATTGGTTAACTGATACTTAAATACTTTTATTGACTGTAGGAAAAAAAACTGATACCTAAATGGTTAGTACACTGATACTTAAATACTTCTAATGACTGCAGGAAAAAAAATGATATTTACAAGGTAGCTAAACTGATACTTAAAAACTGTTACATGATGCAGGAAAAAAACTAATACCTAAAAAAATGGTAAATTGATACTTAAAAACTGTAAAGATGAAAATAACGCATAAATGATACCAAGAAGTAAAATAAATGATACCCGTTTGCTGAGACAGAAAAAATATGAATCATTATAGCGATACATACAGAAGTTTTAAAATGATACGCAACATGCAAATAACATATTAATAATAATAACAACAACATGTAATAGCATACAAACATTTCATTGTAAAAATTAAATTAAAAAACAACAAAGCATTAAGAATTTTTATTAAAAAAATGGACTATCTAGCACAACAACTGCTTCAGCCACAATTGAGCAAACATGTACAACTTTATTATTAAAAAAACTAAAAAAACGTGTATTCACTAAAAAATATTCAATAAGGATCAATTTTTATTTGAAGCTTGACAATTGCATTTTTTATGTATATATTGGTTGCATACTCCACATCTATTCTGCTTGTTTTGGAAATATGCAAATCCACCTTTTCTTTTTGATGAAGGTCTCCCGGCTCCACGTTTGTCCTTAGGTGGTTTAATTACTGCATCACTACTTGAATCAACATCAGGTTTGTCATATGTAGGTATAGGATTAATTGTATTACAGTGTGAAGATGGATAAGCTTTCACAGTGAAATAGTGCTCAATGAAATCATACACATTTAATTTCACTTTACTAATGCATTTTATCACGTGAGCACATGGAAAACCCATCACTTTCCATTGATCACAGCTACATGTCTAGTCTTTAAGATCAACGCGATGAGAAATTGGTGATTTCGCTTCAAAATGGAATTCAGAAGCCTTGAATACATCCCATCCAAAACCTTCTTCAACCAAGTCTTTTAATCGATTTTCCATGATTGGACATAAAATGGTAGTCCATAAACGGGATTCATCTCTACGTTTCGCCATTTTCTCCATGATTTTTATTCGTATTCCGTCCAAACAAGATGTAATAGGTAATGCCCGCTCATCTAAAATCCAACTAATGAAACTTTCAGCCATGTTATAGCTATACTCACCATACCTTTTTACCTCGAAAGAACAAGTCAGCCCATTTATCAAACGGTCTGTCTCTTAAAAAATTAGCTGCTGCAGGACCACCAATTTGTAAAAATTTAGAATGAACTACTTCAAACTCAAAAACACTAGATGCTCGAGAACATGTCCTGAAAAATTCCACAATCGAAATGTGAACATTTTTGGACTTAACTGCAAAAAGAAATTTTTGTTCCATGTGAAGGTAGCAATAACGATGGTATGATGTAGGAAAAACATCGTGGACAACAAAAATTATACCTTGATGTCAATCCGACATAAAAACCAAATCACGATCTTCGTTAAGCATTTTTCTTCAAATGAGCTAAAAACTAACTCTAATTCTCCACATTTTCTATTGAAACTATGGCCACAGCTAGAGGGAAGAAACCTGCAAACAAATTAAGAATATAAATTCAAAATGAATTCATGAGTGAAAAAAAACTGATAACTTCAAATGTACAAAAAAGCTACTTAAATACTATATAATACAAACCTATACCTGCAAATATCCAAAACTGATGCTTACAAACTGTGTGATAAAAACAGATACTTATATACGTATTAAAATGCTATCTTCAAACTGTACACTAAAAACAGAGAACAAACTGATACCTTAATGTATAAAAAACTGCTACCTATTAACTGTAGAACTAAAAACTGATACTGTAAAAAATAGTAAATTGATACCTTAAAAAATATACTAGAGAAAACTATTCCCATAGAATTCCAGTGTGACCATATGTATTTCTACAACATAGCAAATCATTTTGAAATAATACCTTGGTTGCCATTCTTCGCTGTAGCACACATCAAGACTCCTGGCCTCCCTTTCAAATGGGTACCATCTAAAAATATCATAGACTAACAATGTTTGAAGCCAAGAATACAAGCATCTAAACCAACAAACACTCTCTCAAACTAATTTGTAGAAGAGTTAACATTCATAGTGACATAAGAACCAGGATTGTGAGTCTGTAGTGCACCTAAATACCAAGACAAATCATTGTACGACAATGCATAATTGCCATACAATTCCATTAAAGCTTGTTGCTTTCCGTTGTAAGCATAAGAGTAAGACAAATGTAGATTGAACTCTCTTCGAAAATCAACAATGATTTCATTCGGTTTCTTACTCGGATGATCTCTAATTTCATCTATTATCAACGATTTAACAAATGAGCTAGATAGATTAGGGTCATTCAAATTTGTTAGACCACCACCGCAGGAATGTTTAACAACCAAATTTCTAATGAAAAACCTACTGAGTTGGCCAACATCACAGGAAGCATGCACTTTAAACAGACATCCAAAAGAAGACGATGAGCAAACCGTTGTGATCTTAGTAGTACTATTCTTAAGATAATGTTACTCATGACCTGATTTAATTTGATAGGCCATTAAGACTTCTCTAAAGTCAATGGCGCCTCCGAAATAAAAACCGATAAAATCAGAAAATTTTAATGTAGAGCCTTTTTTCATCAAATCCTTTAAGTAACTCTTCTTATGAACGACAATGTTCGCACCAAAACATTGATCAAAAGAAGAAGGAATTGAAACATTAGTAGAAAGTGCAGAAGGAGCATCAATTACATTTTCCAACAGAAATTCCTTCAACTTAACATCAAAACAAAAAAAAGAAGTCTTCTTATGTAATTGAAATAAAATGTTACTTTGAAGATCAGAGTCAGTCTCAACAAGTTCTGTTCTATCCTCAAGCACATAGCTAATTTCAATTGACTTAGGAGTAAGCTGAGACCAATACAGACATGTTTCATTTTGCAAATCATACACTGAGCAATTAACCGACAGCCGAGTACTAAAAGAGTAGTCGCTGAAGACAACTACGACAAGAAGAGTACCTTCACCACTGGACAAAACAAATAATGTGAAAAAATCAGTTAGCAAAGGTAAAAGATGCAAATAGATACCAATCCTTCCCGTAGGCCTTCTCCCTCCACCTGAGCCCATCGAGAATATTCAGGAGGGTGAGATTGTTACGTGGGTGAACAACAGAAGGCCCAGATCTTTAATGTACGTCTCTTTTGGAAGCGAAACGGGCTTTAGCGAAGAAGTGGTGAAAAGGATTGTGGATGGGGTGGAGGAAGCGAGGGTGCCGTTCGTATGGGCGTGCAGGGAGGAGTTATCGGAAGGGTTCGAGGAGAGGACAAAGGGGTATGGGTTGGTGGTGAGGGGATGGGTGCAGCAAACAGAGGTTTTGGGGCACGGGTCGGTTGGAGGTGTTCTGATGCACTGTGGGCGGGGGTCCGTGATCGAGAGTTTGAGGTTCGGGCTTCCCCTTGCTGTTATCGCCAGCTTCTCCGATCAAGGAATGAATGCGATGATCATGGTTGTTGGAGGGTACGGCGTGGAGGTGGAACAGGATGAGGGCGACGGGTCGTTTATGAAGGAGGATGTTAAGAGGGCTGTCGAGTTTGCGATGGTCGATGAGGAGGGGGAAGATGTGAGGGAGAAGGCTAGAGCGATTAAACGAGTGTTGTTTTCGGATGTGTAAATTCAAAATGCATATGTGGATAAATTTGTTGGCTTCCTTGAGGATGGACCCATGTCTAAGGAAAAGCCATGCAGTGCCGATTAAGTTATGATGGATAGACGTCGGATAGTGTATGTGCGTTTTCCTTTATAAATAATGTAGCTTGTGCTACGTACAGATGTTGATATATTAATGATTTGGCTATTATTTTATTTCTGTTATAAGAGCATCTCGAATAAAACAAACAATTGAAAATAAAAAATACGCGGATTACAAAATGCAATCGAGGTTTTTTCCCCCAACGGGTTTTTATTTTAGACGCTTGTTGAACATGCTTCTGACCTTTTGGGATGAGGCCCGAAGCTCAGGCGCCTGTTTAACATACTCCTAAAAATTTGTTATTTTTTTATTTAGTTTCAGCGGTAAGAGAATTAAAATGAAACAGCATTCGTATGAACGCCCCAACGGGTGTCTGTTCAAACGCTGCCCCAACGGGTGGGACACGGTGCTGCACATGGACAGTTCTTCCTCGAAATATGCAGCATGCGTGACATTGATTACTTGGCATGTAAAAAAAATTGCTGGTCAAAACATATTCGCTGCCTCAGCCTTGTGAATAAAGCTTCGTTTGATAGCGTATAACTCGCTCTGATTCAATACTATAGGAGATAATTTTACTTAGGTAATTCTCTTCTAATATTTCAACCCGATCTAATCTTTTAGGAACAGGTCGGTCGATCTATTGATGACTCGACTGATTAGTTTGATCTTTTCTTTGGGAGGATGCTGTCTATATTTGCTGTGACAGGGATTTGGGTCAGCTTATGGTTGGTCAACCTAAGATGACAATCATCCCTTAAGGTCTGGAATGGGCCGATATCTCGTAGTAGGCTTCGACTTCGGGTTGGAACGTCTTTTGGCCAAAAAGTTGGTCAACACTTTGCCCCCTAGAACAAATCTTCTTGAGGAAAGGAGATGTATTCTAGATCTTTTGGAGAATGTTGAATAGCAGAAATCCATGATTACACCATACCATATTAAGGCCAGAAAACCGACGATTAACAATGATTGTATTAAGGGCAGAAGTTTGACGACCGTTGGGGATCATATTAAGGCCGAAAAATTGACAATCCTTGACGATCATATTAAGGCCAAAAAATAGTGAATGCTAGATAATAAGTTAACCATTCTGAATCGATCTTGGTAGGAACAGAGAACCGGGATCCCGTTAATTAAATGATACCTGCAAAGAACTAGAGTACGAGCATAGAACATGTTCGGTTTTACTAGGTAAGACGGTATAGTTTCTTGTGCCAGAGTTTTTAAGGTCGAACGTTAACCATACCCGGGGAATGATCAAAGGATTAGAGCATAAACCATAGTCTTAAGTAAATAGTTTTTACTTGTCAAATCTTGACAAGGTTTGGTTCGAGTATTATCCATACTCATACTAGGAGAGATAGGTTTGTCATATCCTGACAGTTAGAATATTTAGCATTGGTATATAACCATACCTGAAGGACGAGCATAAGTCATGCTCGGTTTTGTAAAGTTGGCTAGTATCAACCATACTCGGCTTTAAAAAGAGTGGCGAGTATCAACTTAATCGGCTTAAGAGACAAGCAAGCATTAACCATACTCGGTTTAATGAGTTGGTGAGTATTAACAATACTAGGCTTAAAGAGTTGTTTACGTATGGTGGCGGGCGTTAACCATGCTCGAGTTAGAGATGGTGGCTAGCACTGACCATACTTGGGGTTGCGAGCATTAATCATTCTCAGTTTTGTGAAGTTGGCGAGTATCAACCGTACTCGGCTTAAGAGACTGGCGAGCATTAACCATATTTGGCTTAGTGAGTCGGCGAGTATTAACCATACTCATCTTAAAGAGTTGCTTACGTATGGTGGCGGGCGTTGACCATGCTCGGGTTAGAGATGGTGGCTAGCGCTAACCATACTCGGGGTTGCGAGCATTAACCATGCTCAGTTTTGTAAAGTTGGAGAGTATCAACCATGCCCAGCTTAAGAGACCAGCGAGCATTAACAATACCCAGCGTAAATCATTCAAACATAATCCATGTTCGAGAAATAAAGTTCATTGCTGCTAAAGAGCTATTACAGAAATTGAAACAAGTACTAATAGGTCGATTATTCTTAGCAGAGATGTAATTTTTGAAGAACTTTTGTTTCTTTATCATACTGAGAAGCTCTTCCATTTACACAAAATCAGTTGCAATTTTCATCACCTCAAATTCGAAATATTGATCATGATGAACAAATTTGTGGTTCAAATTTGAACATTTTTTCCTTATTCACAAGCTTCTCCTATCAATAATGGCACAACATTAGAGGGTTCATCTTCATCCATTCCACATCAACAAAATCTTCATGTTTCTGATCATCAACATATAACTGTTATTCCTATAGTTCCTGCATTGAGAAAATCTACTAGACCAACAAAGCTACCATCAAAATTTAAGGATTTTGAAGTTCAGCATATTAAACCTTTATCTACTCCACATGATTCTCCTTCTACATCCATGATTTTTAGTGTGTTTAAAGAATCTTCATTAAAACACTTGGATTCAAGTACTCTTTATAGTCTTGACAAAATGCTATCTACACAAGAACTAGCTTCTTATAACCAAGAAAAAGAGGATCCTAGATGGGTGGAAGCTATGGAGAAAGAGATAGAGGCAATGGAGAAGAATCATACTTGGCATTTGGTGGATTTTCTGTCAAATAAAACAACAATAGGCAGTAAACAAGTTTACAAGACCAAATTTCTAAAAAATGGTGATGTTGAGATATGTAAAGCAAGAATTGTAGCAAGCGGAGATAAGCAAATCAAAGGAAAAGATTTTAAAATTACATTCAATCCAGTTGCAGGATTTACAACTGTTAGAATAGTTATAGCCTTAGCAGCAACAAACAATTGGTATTTACATAAATTAGACATAAACAATTCTTTTTTACATGACTATATTGATGAAGAATTGTACATGAAGCCTCCTCTTGGGTAAACAAAAGCTAAACCTAGATAGGTTTGTAAGATTAGAAAATTAATTTATGGGCTTAAACAAGCTGCTAGACAATGGAATAAAGAACTTAAAAATTTTCTCATTCAACTTGGATTTGTTCAGTCAAAGCAAGATTGTCTTTTGTTCAGTAGAATTAGTTGTGTAGATTTTATTATCATTGTTTGTTATGTGGACAATTTACTTATAAGTGGATCTAACATGCAAATTATTTCTAAATTAAAAAAAGGCTTTAAATTAGGCTTTTATAACTAAGGATTTAGGTGACCTTACTTTTTCCCTTTGGATTGAGGTTACAAGAAGAAAAGATGGGATTCTTTTAAACTAGAGAAAGTATATATTGGATATGCTGAGCTCTACAAATATGTAAAATGTACAAACAACACCTTTTCCTCTTCTTAAAGGTTTGAAGGTACTAAATTAGATAATCCAGAGATGTATAGAAGATTGATTGGCAAACTTGTTTATCTTAACATGACAAGACCAAATATTTCATATGTTGTTCAACAGCTTTGGAAATTCATGAAAGAACCCAGAATCCCATATTTTTCTGCTGCATTGCATGTTTTAGAATACTTGAAGGGCATATTAAATCATGGTTTATTTTATGCTGCTAACACTGCATTACAGCTTAAAGCATATAGTGATGCTTAACTAGATTTTGTATTTTCTTGGGAGATTCATTGATTTCATTGAAGACATCAATGAGTCAAACAACAAGTGAAGTTGTTTGACTAGAAGGATTATTTCAAGAATTGTTGGTGAATGTTTCTAAACCCATTTCTTTATTTTATGACAATATTTTTTCTCAATATATTGCAGAAAATGAGGTATTTCAAGAAAGAACAAAGCACTTGAAGATGGATTGTCATTAAATAAGAGATCATAATCAAAATAATTTCATTATATTGTCTCATGTTAATACAACAATGCAATTGGCTAATTTGATGACTAAACCGCTTGGCATTGAGAAACATCAATTTTTAAGCTTCAAGATTGGCGTTGTGTCTCAATTGCTTCCAAGTCCATCTTGAGGGGGGATACTGAGTTGTGTTTGTATAATGTGTTGTAAATATAAAATGTTTTGTCCTTTTTTGTAAAAAGACTGTAAATAGGTTTAGATAAAAGCTTTCGTGTTTGATTGTAAGACGGAGGGTTAATGAAATAACTTTTCTGCTTTTCGGTATTCCTTTCTTTCTCATTTTAATGGAAGATTTCAGTTTAATTTCAAACCATCTGATATATTGGAACCTCTGAATTCCTCTATTCTCAAAAATCATATGCATTCTGTTCCTACCTAATCTTATGCACGCAATAATTGCTTTGACATATTCATAGCTAAGTGCAAGTTAGTTGTGCCTATAGGATTTTTCTTATATTTAAGCACAAAAAATAATGTATGACAACTTTGGCTAAAATTTATGTAGTGGCATCTTAGAAATCTATGTACTTACTCTATTGCGTAATTATAACTATTCAGCTGACTATTTGTATATAATAGTACATATATACGTACATATACACAATTTATACATATACGTGCGAATTCTATAATAATAATCCAATAAATCCAATAGTATCGTCGTGTTTACCGAATTTTTTTTTTGTATGAGGTCAAAATAAAATTGCTTGAACAGCGGATGGTGTAACAGTTCATACTTTTCTTCCTGTGGAAGTTACGGTTGTGATGGGAATTGAAATTTTGAAACCTGGGTGGTAACGTTGGAAGATAAATTACATTGGCGTGACAATGTGCATATATTATACTTTGGAGTTCAGTTGAAGTAAAAAAATTCAACAAAACACATAATGGCTAAGATGCTTCGAACATCAATAACTGCAGTGCCCCACATGAATGAACCAATGGTTCTAAGTAGAAACCTATGTGCTTGCAGATTAAAAAGAGAGAGTAGGACGCAACTAAAATTCACCAAAACATGCCTACGTCCAAGTGGTTTTATTCTAGTCGTTGAGTTCAAGTAAGTGCTACAGTTGAAAATTCTTAGAAGTAAGGAATGTTATGTAAGCCAATATTGAAAAATGGACAATATAATATGGAGAATGTAAAATGGAAAAGAGAACCATGTAGACATGTAGAAGTAGAATGCGGGAAACAAATAGATAAATTAGTGATAGGTTCATAATTATTAGAGAAAGCAAATGAACTGAAGTGTCGGCTCGCATTAGTTAACATTTCTTTTATGTTATACTCAGTGTAATACATGGGCCTGGCTATGCCCATTTTATTTTATTTTAATTTTCTACACTTTTGCTCTTTGGTTATAGCCTATATATACGGCTACACTTGTACATATTGTATCAATTCAAACAATACAACTTTTTTGATCAAAATATATCAGTTTACAAATTCTATCTTCACTTCATCTCAATTCTCGTCTCAATTACGTTCAGTGATTTCAATATAGTATCAAAGCATTAGCAGCCCTACGACAATATAATCTCTGCACAACAAATTGTATTTGACGATTGAATACTCATCAGAAAAATCTCATCATCTGAGTATTTCTCATCAGAGTTTACAAACTCATCATTTGAGGAAGAAAACACCACATCACCAGATCTGTGCCGTGCCAGCAATCAAGAATTCATCAAGATTGGGCTGCATCAAATTGGTACATAGTATTCTCTTTCAAGCAACACGAAAAGTCACTAGGAGATAGTTTAAGAAACTCAAGAAATCACAAAAACAAGTAGAGCCATGCCAGAATAGATCTCAGAGTATAATTCCTCAGAGATAAACTCATCATTGAAATAATTGAGGCTGTTACTTACCTGTTCAGGTAAAAATCCTTAAATTTTGATCAGTCTCGGTATCTTAATTGTTTGCTATATTTTGTTCTTCATACTGTAATCATCATTTAATACCGCAATGGGTAATCAATCCTTCTCAGTATCATCTAGTTCAGATCCTATTAATCCAAATACACCTGCACAACAATTGATTATGTAACGACCCGCATTCTACGTATCGCAGGATCGTAGAATATTTATTTCTTTCACATACGAAGTCGTATGGTCATGTAACTTTGGGAGACGACTATTGGGGTCATTTCCCATGTTCATGATTTTTGCAGATTTTTAAATGACCGTTTTACCCCTAGCTGATACTGTTTTGGCCATAACTTTTGACTGGAAAGGAATTTTGACATGAAACCACTTCCATTAGATTCGTTTGATGGTTTACAATTCCGTAGAGTGGTCACATTACCCAAACGGACTCACCATTTGGTAGACATGGCTGAAACAAGTTTCAGATAGTGAAAAACAGCTTAATTGGGCTTAACCGGGTGATTAACAGCTAGGCCCAATGGGGGATTTCGGAATTAGGGGTATTTGAGGGCTGCTAGGGTTAGGATTTCGGTTTTTCACTCATTTTCCAACTGCCACAAACTCTCTCTTCAACCTAAGAATGGCCTCCAACATCTAAATACACCTCTAATCACCTCTTAATCAAGTTTTGGCTTAAACCACATCAAATTAAGGAGAGAAAGCAACAAAGCAAGGTTAGAGCTGCTGAGTTGCATTGGGGACAGCGCCAAGCATAGAATCATTTCAGTTTTGGGGTTTTATATGTGGCTAAGATGAGTGATTTGCATAGTTTTGCACTAATTACGGTTAATTAAGGGTAATTAGTGAAGATTAGCGAATTTAGACACCAATAAATTCTGGAAAAATATTTATAAATTCTAAAATAATGTTTAGACCTCTGTTAGAAATTTGGTTTAATTTGATTAAGTTTTGCTAATCATATCATTAGTTTTTCCTAAACATGCTTAAGGGAAAATACGGGATTTTTGGTAAGTTTGGTCCATTTCACATGTTAAGATGGTTGTTTTGGTGTTTAAGGTCACTTCTATTTGTTGCTATGACTGTTTGGAATGATTTGTGGTTGTTTAGAAAAGTTAGATTGGTCAAAAACGTCGTCGAATGGCATAAACAAGTCGCTGGAAAAAGCTGCAGAAAGTTGTGTAGGGTTTCGGATCGGATCGGGTTAGGGGCTCGGATCGGATAGGAGAGCTGGGCAAGGAATCAGAATCGAACTGAAGACTGGCACAAAGGAAGTTTGGCAAGAAGGAAGGCCATTGCTTAGAGTTGGGGTTGGACAGAGGATCGGATCGGAGCTAGGGAGCGGGATCAGGTCGGAGTAGGCAAGCGAGCAGGATCTGATCGGAGCAGGCAAGCTGGAGCAGGAGGGACGAACTGAACCGAATGAGCATGGCACCCGAACCGAACCGAATGGGAAGCCTGGAGATGATTTATACGAACCGAACCAACTGAAGCAGATTGGACCAAACCGAATTGAACTTCCATCTCTTCTACGCGACGACTCTTTTGAAGACCAACTCCAATTCGATCAAAACCCGAGATGCAAAGGAAGTCCAAATGAGGAGCTTTGACTCAGGATCCAGTTGGGAACCAATGAGTGGGCTTCATGATTGGGCTTTGCTGCAGGACGTGTGCAAAGGGGCTGTCGATGTCTATGACTTTGGATCACTATGTATGGGACGTACGTGGACGGATTCAGGGCCACAGTGGCCTAGGTACGACTAAAGGGCTATAGACCAATGAAGTGGAGTCATTTGTAAAGATTTGTTCATGACTCCATGTGGTAAGCTTGGTAGTAGCAGTAGTTGTACAAGTCGAACTCCGTCACTACTTCGATGGGTCTAGTGATTGATAGTGGTGGACATCGTATGCTTTACGAACTGAGTGAGAGACGTGAGGATGGTTGCTATGCTTGATTTGTTTGCCATCATTATGACGTGCACACCCCCACCCCCGTATTCTTTACATCATTTGCTATGGCATCTTTGAGTATTATACGGTATGTAGTGCTAACTCTTTGGTTGCAGGTCCAGGTTCAGGTATGGTTTAGTATACCTGTTATTGTTCTGTTTAGCTGCTTATCGCTCATACCAGACTTTTTGTCTGAACCCGAGTTTTATGTCTCTTCTTATTACTCTGGGTGCTCTCACGAGCAGACTAGAGATAGGTTAGCTGGGTATGCACGAGTAGCTGATCCGGAAACGAGCAGGAGGCTTCCATGTATGATACATATAGTATTCTCCCTGTGTTGTTGAATATCACTACTTGGGCATTAGTAGTGCATCTTCTACTTTAACTTTCTTTTGTTTTAGAGACAGTAATTTGGAAAGTTGTAATAAGCTATATTTAGACTTCCGCTACTCTGATGTTGATGTTGGTTTTATTTATCAGCTTATGCACTGTCTCGCCTGTTTTATGTCAAGTACATTATTATTATATTTTGTTCCATGCGCTGTGAGACATTCTTCAGGTTTTTGATTAGTTCATTCTCTTCTATCCTTTCTTTGACGACCGTTCCGTGCTAGTCGGTATGTGTACAGCGCACCTTCGGAGGAAATGCAGGCTGGTGCGGGGCGGGCCGTCACACTTGGTATCAGAGCTCTAGGTTGCGTAGTTAACCTAGGGAAAGACACCAGGGAGAGATAATACGTATATGAGAGCGTGTATTTGTGATTATTTTGGTTTTCAAAAGCTATATATATATTATTAGTATAGCTAAGGATGAAGTCGCACTGCACTAGCACCACTATGGAGATGGTTAATCGTTTTCTCTTTACAGATTGAACGATGAGCCGATACGCAAGAGGTGCTGGGAGAGGAGCCAATAATGGAATGCTGCTGACATGAGGACGATGTTTACTGACCTCATGAGATAGACGCTTAGGGATGTGCAGAGGGAAGCTCCCAATGCTGGTAATGGTGGTGGTCCAATAGTGCAGGCGCCTAGGGCCGATTTCACCAAGCTGAATAAGGATTATACTAGTCTTGGTAGGAAGTCGTTCCACGGAATGGAGTCGGCCACGAATGTTCAGGATTAGTTGGATAGCTGCGAGCGTATCTTCGAAGACTAGGGTATCGAGGATGCGATGAAGGGAAGGCTAGCATCCCGTCAGCTGTAAGGACGGGCAATGAATTGGTGGAATGCTATAAAGGCAGCTACTCCCGATGATAAGATTACTTGGGAGCAGTTTAAGGTTCGCTTTAGCGAGTAGTTCATTCCAGCTGCTCAGAAGTCAGTGTTGTTTAAGAAATTCTTGGAGCTTAAGCAGAATAGCAGGGCCATCTCGGAGTATATTGCCGAATTCGACACTTTGTCGAAGTATGGGTTATCTCTTATTGATACTTCCGAGAACAAGAACGAGAAGTTCATAACTGGCCTGGATCAGTACTTGGGGGAGAGGCTTATTAACTACATCGATGAGACGTTTCAATCGATTGTGGGGAAAGCATTGAGGTCAGAGAGTCTTTACCCTAAGTCGAAGACTGAGGTTGCATCTACAGAGGAGCCAAATCTGCAAGCAAGCGGTGGAGGAAAGAGTGGTTTTCAGAATAAGAGGAAGCAGGATCAGACTAAGGATGGCGAGAAAAAGAATAAGAAAGATGTTGAGTGCTTCAGCTGTGGTAAGAAGGGCCATTATGCTAGTAATTGTCGGGCCAAGCCAGCGGATAGGAAGTGCTTCAACTGTGGCCAAGTGGGACATCACAAGGACAAGTGTCTGCAACCCCCTAAAGAAAAGCAGATGGTGAAAGCTTATGCCCTTAATGCTATTCCTTCTTCGTTGAATGCCCCAACTGCGGCGGAGAAGGGTAAGAATGTCGATATTAAAGGTATGCTTTCTGTTTACGATGTTCCTGTTAGAGTTTTGTTTGATACCGGAGCTTCCAGTTCTTTCATATCTAGTGACTTGGTAGATAGGTTGGGATTGGAGCCCGAGATTGTCGATAGACCTTTAGTAGTGACGAACCCGATTGGTGATTCGACTAACCTTAGAATGATTTGTCATCATGTGGTCTTATCGAGTCATGGATGCATGTTTGTTTGTGATTGCTTCGTCTTGGGCTTTACTGGGTTTGGCATTATTTTGGGAGTCAACTGGCTCCAAAGATATGGGGTGATGGTAGACTGTGAGGGCTTCTTGGTGACAGCTAGAGCGGATGATGGACAGAGGGTAGTGTTTGGTGGTCTACCTATTGATGGGGTAATGGCTAGTTTTCTAAATTCCCTCGACATCCCGCAAGGTGAGTTGTCAGGTTTGCCCGTGGTTGGCCAGTATCCGGATGTCTTCGAAGAAGTGACCGGGCTTCCACCACACCAAGAGATTGAGTTCCGTATTGATTTAGTGAAAGATGCCAGACCTATAGTGATGCCACTTCGTCGTATGGCACCAAGGGAGCAGCGAGAGTTCGGGTGCAAGTCAGCGATCTTTTGAAGAAGGGATTTATCAGAAGGAGTGTTTCCGAATGGGGAGCACCAGTTGTGTTTGCTACCAAGGGAGATGGTTCCCTTCGCTTCTGTGTAGACTACCGCGAGTTGAATAAGGTGACGAGGAAGAACAAGTATCCTCTACCGCGGATAGATGATTTGTTTGATCAGTTGAGTGGCGTGAGAGTATTCTCTCAATTGGATCTCGCGACAGGTTTTCATCAGCTTAGAGTGGAAGCTGAGAGTATAGCTAAGACAACATATCGAACGCCGTATGGATTTTATGAGTGGTTGGTCATGCCATTCGGGCTGACCAATGCCCCCGCATATTTTGTGGATCTTATGAATAGGGTATTCAGAGATCAGTTGAATAAGTTTGTCCTTGTGTTCGTGGATGATATTTTGGTCTACTCGTGGACAGAGGAAGAACATAAGGAACATTTGAGGATAGTGATGGAGGTGTTGAGAAAACACCAATTGAAAGCAAAGTTTTCTAAGTGTCACTTCTGGAGGAGGGAAGTGAGATTCTTGGGCCATGTTGTTTCAGAGAATGGTATTGCCATGGATCCTGCAAAGGTGGCTACGGTACAAGATTGGTCTACGCCCAAGAATGCAACGGACATAAGAAGTTTCTTGGGATTAGTCGGATATTATCGTAAGTTTATCCAAGACTTCTCCAAGATAACAGCACCGTTGACTCAGTTGACCAAGAAGAATCAAGCTTTCGTCTGGGACGAAAAATGCGAGAATGCATTTAAGAGTCTAAAGGAAAAGTTGACATATGCACCAGTGTTGGTCATTCCTAAGGGGAATGAAGAGATGACGGTATATACAGATGCATGTGGTACCGGACCAGGTGCTGTATTGATGCAAGGAGATAGGGTTGTAGCTTATGCAAGTCGGCAATTGAAACCGCACGAGAAAAGATACCCTACCCATGATTTGGAATTGGTAGTGATCGTGTTCGCATTGAAGATGTGGAGACATTATCTCTTGGAAGAAAGATTCGAGTTGTTTACCAATCATAAATCGTTAAAGTATCCCTTCTCTCAGAAGGATCTAAATCTCCGACAGCTAAGATGGTTAAAATTCTTAGCTTCCTATGATTTCGACATCACATATACACCAGGATAGGGCAATGCGGTGGCTGATGCATTGAGTAGAAGACATGCCGGTTTAGGGGCTATGTTTTTAGAATGGAAGCAACTGGAGTACATCGCTGGGTATGATTTCGGATCAAAGTGTGAATTGGATCCAGAAATGTTAGCAAGTTTGACGATCAGACCCACTTTGATTGAGCGGATTGGTTCCAGTCAAAGGAACGATCCTAACCTATTAGAAACCATCTCAAAGTTAAAGATGGGAATCGACGGAGAGATGAACAAGTATGGGCTTGATCGAGACGGATGGCTTAGAAAGAATGGAAGATTAGTTGTACCCAATGTCAATAGATTGAGAGATGAAGTGCTTAGAGAATGTCATCACTCAAAACTGAGTATACACCCCGGTGGTAACAAGATGTATCGAGACATGAAGCAGACCTACTACTGGGAAGGGATGAAAAGAGACATTGGGAAGTTTACATCCAAATGCATGAACTGCCAACTAGTTAAAGCTGAGCAAAAGAAGCCTAGTGATTTGCTACAACCATTAGAAATTCCAGAATGGAAATGGGAACAAGTGTCAATGGATACCATTGATGGGTTACCAAGGACTAGATCGGGCCATGATAGCATTTGGGTGATTGTGGACCGATTGACTAAGAGTGCGAGGTTTATACCCGTCAAGTCAAACAGGACGGTAGCTAAGCTAGCTGAACTATATGTAAAGTGTAACACCCCACCTCCGCCAGGGTAACTCTTGCAAGCACACTAGTTTCGGAGGGGCGTTAAACAAGGTAAACATGCATGCGGATATCACAAGACAGAACATATAAGTAAAATAGAGTTGTAAAGCAGCGGATAATACTAGCATTTCAAAACCATAGTTAAGTTACAACAAAGTACTTGGTCATTATTTTCCAACAAACAAAGTCTAGAGAAAAGCATAAACTGAAAAACTGAAATACATAAAGTACTATCCCAAAAGTGAAGTGATAAACCATAGCTAGCTCATTGTCCAAAACCGTACATGAGCAAATCCAGTAAGCAAGCTATAAAGATCCAAGCTAAGCTCCAATGTTCCCACCCTGAGAACCTGAGGGGGGGGGGGGAACGGAAGAAAAGAGGCGAAAGAAATCAGGTCAGTCAAAAAGACTGGTAAGCCGTAACTACTATCAGTTCATGAACTAGTAAAGTTAACTGGCATGAGAAGCTGAGATGAACATAAGGATAACAACATACTGGCATGATGATTAACTAACAAGATAGATAAAGGTGTCATCGCATAATCATGGTTAAGTTTTGCACCACGGGTGTACTAGCATTCTAACATGTCAAGTAAAAACAAGAATTGATCCCTTGGCCCAAGCTTGGCCCAACATCATGAGGTGACCTAAATCAAGGTCCAACTACACGGTCTAGTTGATCGGCTCCCTATAAGCCTAACTCGTCAAGTGTCGGTGTCATACGGCCCAAACATGAAATGTAGTTAAACTGCGCTAGGTCCACCCTAGGGTGTATCAAGTCCTAGGGTGTCAACCTCGGACACAAATCAACTATGCACAGTCTAGATCTAATGGTACCTGTGCCTGATTTTCCAACTCCAGACTAAGTGGACGATCATAGTCCGCCTGGATCTACACCGGTGTACCTACTCAGCCGTCGTTTTGGTCGCTTACATGTCAGCCCAGTAATCGTGCCCCACCCTAGCCTAGTCCCTAGGGTCTTATGATACTATCAAGAGGGTTACTGCTGCAAAGGACCACGCAACTAGGGTTTCTTAACGGGTTAAATGTGGTTAACCCGATCCAAACGTGGATTAAATTGGTTAAGTGTACCCAAGGTTCATGACTTAACCCCGATTAACCCATCAAGCCCAAATTGGTTAAGTATTAAGTGGACCATGACTTAACCCTAATCAGGAGGCATTAATTAACTTAATGTGCTTTAACCTCTCACATTAGACCTTGTTGTGTTTACTAGTTAAGCCGGGCGGGTCCGGGTAGCTTTACACCACAACTTGGTCTAACCTCGGGTTCGAGCACAACATGACCAACTTCTCACATTGGGTCCTATTGTTTGTAGCCACTAGTTGAGCCGGGCGGGTCCGGGTAGATTTATGCTACAAACTTAACCCAACCTCGAGTTGGCCACACTCATATTTTCTAAGTGTTATGTCCATTATGTTTCAAAAACATAATTACAAGTTAACATATCACGTCATGTTATAAAAACCATGTTTATGTCATAATGTTACCCAACCCCAACGTAATCCCATCGTTTACATAATCACATCAACGCATAAGGATAAAATAGGGAACTTGGCATAATCATGACAAAAAGGTGTTGGAGCCACAAGTTTAACATTGTGGCATATGAAATGTACATATGTTCATATACTTGCATATTGCATTATTAGGCTTCAAAAGTATGCATAAAACCAAACTTAGCATATAAGTGATACATGGTGATAAATGACATGTAGAAGTTGCTAGAAGTTCGCATTTAGCCTCACATGCAAGTTATCATAAGGGATATGATAACTTCCATGTTGCCAAAAATGCAACCTTTAATATAAAGCTTGAAGCTTTAAGCTCACAAACTCAAGTTTAACTTGCATAACATGATAACATGTGTATAATGATCAACCCAAACTTGCATAGCATAGCAACATGTGTCATACATAATGATTGAACCAACTTGCATAACATAATGATCAACCAAACTTGCATATCATAATGATCAACCCAAACTTGCATCATTCATTTAACTTTATGGTTCAAAAAGAAAGTAGAAAAGGGCTTACAATGCTATGAAGACACAAATGAATATTTATTATAAAGATTGAGACGAAGCCCTTATGCAATCACCAAAAAAGACCCAAATATGAAAGCTCCAAATGAAAAACCCTTGAGCCAAATCAATAAAAACCCTTGCTTTGTAATAGAGATGTTGCAACTTGACTTGAATGCAAACTAAGAACACTCATACAAGTTTGAAAACACTTGTATGAACTCAAAATCTCTCATATAAATAGACTTAGAAATTTTAGCATGAGAGTGGAGGCCATGAGAGGAACAAATTTGACATAGTTTAGTTGTAGGATTGAATAATGGTGATTTAGGCTAGGCTTAGGGGTCTTTTTATAGAAGATTACGATAGTATTAGCCATAGGATTAACCTTAGATTCAATCCAAGCCATCAAATCTCGTCACTAGCCAACAAAACAGGTCAAAACAGCCAAAATAGGTGCACCAGGTTGCCTGGGTCCGACCAGGCAGGTCGACCCCCAGGTCGACCCTGGGGTCGACTCCCCAGTCGACCTGGTCCCACCCAGGTCGACACCCAGGTCGACCCCCAGGTCGACCCCCAGGTCGACCTGGTTTGGGCGGGATTTTTCCCGCCTACCCTGATTTTCTGAAATTTGAATCTGTTTTGAATTTGAATTTTTCGTGAAACTTCGCGAGGCCATATCTTGATCATACGGACTCCGATTTTCGAAAATTCGGACTCTATTTCGCGTACTTTTCCGAGACGAACACAATGGCATAGCTCGTTTCCCTTGATTCAGATTTTACTGTTTAATTCTGCCTTGATTTATGTTATAACATGTTATTCAAAAATACGGGTTGTTACATTCTCCCCTCCTTAAAGGATTTCGTCCCCGAAATCTCCAAGTTAGGAAGAACGTATCCTACCATCCATCATCCATCTACTCAAAACATCATCCACGTGCAGTCATTGTCCTTAAAGGATTCTAAATGCTGTATGATCATATGCAAAGGTGTGTGTATATGTACTTATCTAATGCAAAAATCAGGCGGTTACTGATACAGTAAACCTCCTTAATGCAAGGCATGTTAGTGAAATGAGTCCATATGTATGCAAATTCCTAACATAGCTCATAGTCTCTACATGAGTGCACATAACATTCATCCATATGCAACTTCCACGTGATAGCATAGCAAGTTTCATCCATGAATAAGTATAAGCACTCATGCATATGCAACATGAAAGTGTGTGAGCCGATCTTAGTGCCTAATGTGTATCATGCATCCACGAGTATCCACGTGCAAACACTTGCAACCACTTGCAACCATCAAGCATAACATGTTTCAAATACATGTTTCATCCAAAGGGTTTCTACCTAAGATTCTCATGACATGATTAACGAGATAACAAGATAAACACGGATAAAAAGAAAGATATGCTAATTAGGAAAGAGGTCGAGAATGTACCCTCAAAAAGGAATGGATAAAACCCACGCATCTTCTCCTCGGTTTCCCAAGTTGCGTCTTCATCGGCTTCACTCCACTGAACTTTCACCAATTTGACTTCCCGATTCCTTAGCTTCTTGATCTCCGTTCCCAAGATACGAATCGGAGCTTTTCTCAAGGTTGCTTCTTTCTCTACCTCATTGTCTTCAAGAATGCTTGGTTCAACCACCTCAGCGGACTCATGTAGGCACTTTCGGAGATGCGAGACATGAAAGACATTATGCACTCCGGCTAGCTTTTCGGGCAATTCCACCTTATAGGCCATCTTTCCAATTCTCTCTATGATAGGGAAGGGTCCTACGAACCTTGGTGCCAGCTTCCCAACTGCTCCAAAACGTACCACTTTACGCAAAGAAGAAACCTTCACGAAAACCATGTCTCCCACTTCGAATTCCAAATCTGCCCTTCGCTTGTCAGCATAGGATTTCTGTCTATCTTGGGCCGCTTTCATCCTTCCTCTCACTAATTCAACTTTCTCGGATGTGTCCTGTATCATATCGGGCCCAAGTATAAGTCTATCTGTTGTCTCCCACCAACAAGATGGTGACCTACACGGCCTTCCATACAAAGCTTCAAATGGTGCCATCCCTATGCTGGCTTGATTACTATTATTATACGCAAACTCTACAAGAGGAAGGTGGTCTTCCCAAGTACCACCGAAGTCGAGAACATAAAGCCTCAAGAGATCTTCTAGCACTCTATTCACCCTTTCGGTTTGGCCATCCGTCTAGGGGTGATAGGCTGTATTCAGATTCAATCGCGTACCCATCGCTTCTTGCAAACTGTTCCAGAACTGGCTAGTGAAAATTGGGTCACGATCGCTAACTATGCTAGAAGGAACTCCATGCAACCGCACTATCTCTCGGAGATAAATAGTTGCTAGCCATGATGCGGTCCTCTTGCTTTTTACTGGAATGAAGTGAGCACTCTTCGTAAGTCTGTCAAGTATGACCCATATGCTTGTGTTCCCTCTCCTTGACCTAGGCAATCCATCCACAAAATCCATAGAAATACTCTCACACTTCCATTGCGGGACCTCCAATGGATGTAATAGCCCACCTGGTTTCTTCGACTCGGCTTTCACTTGTTGGTACACCATGCACTTTGAAACATACTCTGCCACATCCTTCTTCATTCCTCCCCAAAAGAAAATGCGCTTCATATCCCTATACATCTTATCTCCTCCAGGATGTATAGTCATCTTCGAATGATGTGCTTTCTCGAGAACTTTATGCACCAAGTCCCCTATTTGTGGAACGCATAGCCTTCCATCACGCCTTAGCCAACCCTGATCATCAATAGTATATCTAGCAAGGTGACTAGATGTCTCACCACGAATCAACCTGTCCCTGACCTCGACTATTTGTGGATCTTCCTTCTGCGAAGCCCCAACTTGATCAAGAAGTGTGGGTCTAAGCTCAAGGGATGCTAATGAACCCGTCATCGACTCAATAGCCGTCGTGAAATCAAAGGTTGCCAAGAATTCTAAGTTCTTCATCTCAATGAACAAGGGGCTCAAAGTCAACCTCCTTCTGCTTAGTGCATCCGCCAGAACATTACCCTTGCCAGGGGTATAAGCTATCTCGAAGTCATAAGATGCCAAGAATTCCATCCACCTTTGCTGCCTTAGATTCAGATCTTTTTGCGAGAAGAGGTACTTGAGTGACTTGTGATCAGTATACAACTCAAACCTTTCGCCTAGAAGATAGTGGCGCCAGGATTTGAGTGCAAAGACGATCGCTGCTAACTCCAAATCATGAGTGGGATAGTTCTTCTCATGAACTTTAAGTTGCCTACCCCCATAACATATCACTCTTCCCTCTTGCATTAGAACAGCTCCTAACCCCATACCACATGCATCGGTGTACACGGTAAACATCTTACCACTATCGGGTAATGCCAAAACTGGAGCTGAGGTAAGGGCTCTTTTGAGCTTTTGAAAAGCAAGCTCACACTCCAAGTCCCATGCGAAGACTAAGTTCTTCTTCGTCAACTTAGTAAGAGCGGCCGAAATCTTAGCGAAGTCCCTGATGAACTTCCTATAGTAGCCCGCCAGACCGAGAAAGCTTCTTACTTCGGTTGCATTCCTAGGAGTCTTCCAATCTTGAACCACAACCACTTTCGCGGGATCCACCGCTATGCCTTGCTTAGAAACTATATGTCCAAGAAACCGAACTTCCCTTCTCCAGAAATGACATTTGGAGAACTTGGCTTTCAAATGATGCGCTCTAAGTGTATCCATCACTTCCTTGAGATGCCTAGCATGCTCTTCCTCATCCTTTGAGAAGATCAGAATATCATCCACGAAGACAACAACCAACTTGTTGAGGAACTCCCTGAACACCCTACTCATCAAGTCTACGAAGTAGGCGGGTGCATTAGTCAAACCGAATGGCATGACAAGCCATTCAAAGAATCCATCTGGAGTCCTAAACGCAGTTTTATCAATGCTATCCTCAGCTACTCTAAGCTGATGGAATCCGGTGGCTAGATCGAGCTGAGAGAAAATAGAAGCACCAACCCGCTGATCAAAGAGATCATCAATCCTCGGTAAAGGGTGCCTATTCTTCTTTGTCTGCTTGTTCAACTCTCGATAATCAACACATAGACGAAGCGAACCATCCGCCTTAGTAGCGAATACCACCGGAGCACCCCATTCAGAAATCCTTTGTCTAATAAAATTCTTCTCAAGCAGCTCCTTGATTTTCTTACTGAGCTCTCTTCTTTCTCGTGGGGCCATGTGCCTAACGGGCAATGATACTGGCTTGGCATTATCGACTAGATAAATGCGGAAATCTATCTCTCGTTTAGGGGGTAACCCCTTAACTTCTTCAAAGACATCAGGATAGTCTCGGACCACCCTTACAGATTGCAGATCATCGATGGACGAGTCGAGAGATTCAAGATAACATAACTTGACGGGAGCTCTAGGGTTACAAGAAATTTCTAGGGTATTACCGAGGCGAGTCATGAGCCTCACCACCCTATGTTCACAATCGAGAATGGCTCCATAACTGGACAACCAATCCATGTCCAAGATCAACCCATATCTCGTGAACCCGAGAACATAAGCATTACACGTGAATTCTACGGTCAAGATAGAAATCTTCAAATCCACACAAATCATAGATAGATGGGCGGAACCCCCAATTGGATTTGAAACACAAATCGGATCCTCAACTAGGCTAGTACTTAGGTGCAAACTTCCAACAAGATCAGAAGAAATAAAACTATGCGATGCGCCAGAATCAAATAAGGTGCGAACAGGATAATCAGAAATATAAACAAGACTTTCTACAGAAATACTACCTCGGTCCTGAACTGGAGCAGCATTGAGAGCGTGCACTTGCCCTCCAGAAGGTCCTGCACACTGATTCAGCCCTTGCTTCTTGGGGCAATCCTTGCTAAAATGTCCGGTCTCTCCACAATGAAAGCATTCACCCAACTTCCTCTTCTTCTTCCTACAATCTTTAGCTATGTGCCCAACAATCCCACAGTAGTTGCATTTTCTTGGGTCCTTTGCCTTGGCCTTGTTGCCCTTGTTGTTCTTGTTGTTTTTGTTGTTCTGATTGCTCTGATTTCCTCCCCACTTGGAGTCTGTCTTCTTGGCTTGAGTCTCATTAGCCTTGACTTCCTTCTTGCCATTCTTATCGTCTCCTTGAAGCAATGCCATGTCTACTAGTCCTTCAAAAGTGGCCCCCATGGGTACATGAGATAGGGCTAAACCTTGTAATGGCTCATTCAACCCTCGTGCAAAGCGTAAAGCCTTCTTCTGGGGAGTATTAACCATGTCCAAACCGAATCGGGCGAGCTTGTTAAACTCATTCACATACTCCCTCACTGTCATGTCCCCTTGCTTTAAAGATATAAACTTCTCCAATTGCAGATTTGCCTCAGTTGATGATAGAAACTTAAGCCCAAATCTTGTCCTAAAGTTGGCCCTAGTCTCTATAGGCCTCGTAGCATTGGTGACCTCCCACCAATAAGCAGCTTCTTCTTTTAATAACCATGCTACCAATAAAACCTTTCTATGATCTTCCATATCAAAGATGGCGAAGAGATCTTCAGTTTCTTTCAACCAATTTCTTGCCTCCACAAAAGTCTCCGTCCCAATAAAGTTCTTGCCACCCATCGCCTTAAAGTCTTTGCAAGTCTTAGCGAAATCTGCTTGCGGATTATGAGGAGGAGGAGGAACCTCAGTTATATTGGGGTATTTGCTGGGCCCACATCGTTGGCCCTAGCTTCCAAGTACCTCCGGAACCATCCGGGAATGGTCACTCCCTCGGGAAGGTTAAGATTGGCCATACTGAAAAAGAAAAAGATAGATTCAGAACGAAGAAACGAAGGATAGTGCTATGGCTTTTGGGGAATAGCCTTTTAAAATACTAGACTTTTCTTGGAAAATACTTAATTGGTTTTGAATATAATTTTTCAAAAGGTAAGTTAAAAAACACTTTTGCTCAAATCTTGTAAACCTTATGCTCTGATACCAAATGTAACTCCCCACCTCCGCCAGGGTAACTCTTGCAAGCACACTAGCTTCGGAGGGACGTTAAACAAGGTAAACATGCATGCAGATATCACAAGACAAAACATATAAGTGAAACAGAGTAGTGAAGCAGCGGATAAAACTAGCATTTCAAAACCATAGTTAAGTTACAACAAAGTACTTGGTCATTATTTTCCAACAAACAAATTCTAGAGAAAAGCATAAACTGAAAAACTGAAATACATAAAGTACTATCCCCAAAGTGAAGTGATAAACCATAGCTAGCTCAATGTCCAAAACCGTACATGATCAAATCCAGTAAGCAAGCTATAAAGATCCAGGCTAAGCTCCAATGTTCCCACCCTGAAAACCTGAGGGGGGGGGGGGAAACGGAAGAAAAGAGGAGAAAGAAAACAGGTCAGTCAAAAAGACTGGTAAGCCCTAACTACTATCAGTTCATGAACTAGTAAAGTTAACTGGCATGAGAAGCTGAGATGAACATAAGGATAACAACATACTGGCATGATGATTAACTAACAAGATAGATAAAGGTGTCATCGCATAATCATGGTTAAGTTTTGCACCACGGGTGTACTAGAATTCTAACATGTCAAGTAAAAACAAGAATTGATCCCTTGGCCCAAGCTTGGCCCAACATCATGAGGTGACCTAAATCAAGGTCCAACTACACGGTCTAGTTGATCGGCTCCCTATAAGCCTAACTCGTCAAGTGTCGTTGTCATACGGCCCAAACATGAAATTTAGTTAAACTGCGCTAGGTCCACCCTAGGGTGTATCAAGTCCTAGGGTGTCAACCTCGGACACAAATCAAGTATGCACAGGCTAGATCTACTGGTACCCGTGCCTGATTTTCCAACTCCGGACTAAGTGGATGACAATAGTCCGCCTGGACCTACACCGGCGTACCTACTCAGCCGTCGTTTTGGTCGCTTACATGTCAGCCCAGTAATCGTGCCCTACCCTAGCCTAGTCCCTAAGGTCTTATGATACTATCAAGAGGGTCACTGCTGCAAAGGACCACGCAACTAGGGTTTCTTAACGGGTTAAATGTGGTTAACCCGATCCAAACGTGGATTAAATTGGTTAAGTGTACCCAAGGTTCATGACTTAACCCAGATTAACCCATCAAGCCCTAATTGGTTAAGTATTAAGTGGACCATGACTTAACCCTAATCAGGAGGCATTAATTAACTTAATGTGCTTTAACCTCTCACATTAGACCTTGTTGTGGTTACTAGTTAAGACGGGCGGGTCCGGGTAGCTTTACACCACAACTTGGTCTAACCTCGGGTTCGAGCACAACATGACCAACTTCTCACATTGGGTCCTATTGTTTGTAGCCACTAGTTAAGCCGGGCGGGTCCAGGTAGATTTATGCTACAAACTCAACCCAACCTCGAGTTGGCCACACTCATATTTTCTAAGTGTCATGTCAATTATGTTTCCAAAACATAATTACAAGTTAATATATCACGTCATGTTATAAAAATCATGTTTATGCCATAATGTTACCCAACCCCAACGTAATCCCATTGTTTACATAATCGCATCAACGCATAAGGATAAAATAGGGAACTTGGCATAATCATGACAAAAAGGTGTTGGAGCCACAAGTTTAACATGGTGGCATATGAAATGTACATATGTTCATATACTTGCATATTGCATTATTAGGCTTCAAAAGTATGCATAAAACCAAACTTAGCATATAAATGATACATGGTGATAAATGACATGTAGAAGTTGCTAGAAGTTCGCATTTAGCCTCACATGCAAGTTATCATAAGGGATATGATAACTTCCATGTTGCCAAAAATGCAACCTTTAATATAAAGCTTGAAGCTTTAAGCTCACAAACTCAAGTTTAACTTGCATAACATGATAACATGTGTATAATGATCAACCCAAACTTGCATAGCATAGCAACATGTGTCATACATAATGATTGAACCAACTTGCATAACATAATGATCAACCAAACTTGCATTTCATAATGATCAACCCAAACTTGCATCATTCATTTAACTTTATGGTTCAAAAAGAAAGTAGAAAAGGGCTTACAATGCTATGAAGACACAAATGAATATTTATTATAAAGATTGAGACGAAGCCCTTATGCAATCACCAAAAAAGACCCAAATATGAAAGCTCCAAATGAAAAACCCTTGAGCCAAATCAATAAAATCCCTTGCTTTGTAATAAAGATGTTGCAACTTGGCTTGAATGCAAATTAAGAACACTCATACAAGTTTGAAAACACTTGTATGAACTCAAAATCTCTCATATAAATAGACTTAGAAATTTTAGCATGAGAGTGGAGGCCATGAGAGGAACAAATTTGACATAGTTTAGTTGTAGGATTGAATAATGGTGATTTAGGCTAGGCTTAGGGGTCTTTTTATAGAAGATTAGGATAGTATTAGCCATAGGATTAACCCCAGATTCAATCCGAGCCATCAAATCCCGTCACTAGCCAACAAAACAGGTCAAAACAGCCAAAATAGGTGGACCAGGTTGTCTGGGTCCGACCAGGCAGGTTGACCCCAAGGTCGACCCTGGGGTCGACTCCCCAGTCGACCTGGTCCCACCCAGGTCGACACCCAGGTCGACCCCCAGGTCGACCTGGTCCGGGCGGGATTTTTCCCGCCTACCCTGATTTTCTGAAATTTGAATCTGTTTTGAATTTGAATTTTTCGTGAAACTTCGCGAGGCCATATCTCAGTCATACGGACTCCGATTTTCGAAAACTCGGACTCTATTTCGCGTATTTTTCCGAGACGAACGCAATGGCACAGCCCGTTTCCCTTGATTCAGATGTTACAGTTTAATTCTGCCTTGATTTATGTTATAACATGTTATTCAAAAATACGGGTTGTTACATAAAGTGGGTAGTGAGATTTCATGGAATACCCAAAGGCAATGTGAGTGACCGAGATCCGTTGTTCACTAGTGGATTTTGGAGGAGCTTACAAGAGGGGTTAGGATCGGAACTACATCTCAGTACCGCGTATCATCCTCAAACCGACGGACAGACAGAGAGGGTGAATCGAGTGTTAGAGGATCTCTAAAGAGCCTCTGTATTGGATTTTGGTGGATCATGGGATGACTATTTGCATCTAGTAGAGTTTGCATATAATAATAGTTATCAATCCAGTATTGGTATGGCTCCGTTTGAAGCTTTGTACGGAAGACCGTGCAACTCACCGTCATGTTTGTTAGAAAATGGTGAGAAGTTTGTGCTTGGACCGGATGTGATAAGAGAAACTTCAGATAAGATTAAGGTCATTCAACAACGAATGAAGGCTGCCCAAGATAGGCAGAAAAGTTATGCTGATAAGAGGAGAAGAGAGTTGAAGTTCCCCATTGGTGACTTGGTGTTTATCAAGATTTCTCCGTTGAAGAGCGTGATCCGATTTGGTAGGAGACGCAAATTAGCACCAAGATTTGTTGGTCCATTCCCAGTCCTTGAGCATATTGGAAATTTGTCATATAGAGTTTAATTACCAGAGAAGATGGCAGGAGTTCACAACGTATTTCATGTTTCCCAGTTAAGGAAGTTCGTGCACGACCCAGATGTGACTATTTCACCTGATCAGTTGGATGATGTCGAAGTTGAACCCGAGGCGGTTGGAAACCACAAGCCTATGCGTATTGTTGGGAACGATACGAAGCATCTTCGAAGGAAAGCGGTGAGTTTAGTCAAGGTTCAGTGGGGGTAAGAATGAGGATGACTGTACTTGGGAGACAGAGGAGAGCATTAGGAAGACGTATCCAGAACTCTTTGCCTAATAAGATTTCAGTTTCGATTAGTCTTTCCGCATGCTAGGATAGGCTTATTTTGTTTGTTTTGCATGTTTGATTGTTGTTTGTGGCTGGTAGGCATGCGGGATCCTTTGTATGTTTTGGGTTAAGGAATTTCGGGGACGAAATTTCTTAAGGGGGGAGAATGTAACGACCCGCATTCTACGTATCGTAGGAACATAGAATATTTATTTCTTTCACATACGAAGTCGTATGGTCATGTAACTTTGGGAGACGACTATTGGGGTCATTTCCCATGTTCATGATTTTGGTCGATTTTTAAATGACCGTTTTACCCCTAGTTGATACTGTTTTGGCCATAACTTTTGACTGGAAATGAATTTTGACTTAAAACCGTTTCTATTAGATTTGTTTGAGGGTTTACAATTCCGTAGAGTGGTCACAATACCCAAACGGACTCACCGTTTGGGAGATATAGCTGGAACAAGTTTCAGATAGTGAAAACCAACTTAATTGGGCTTAACTGGGTGACTAACAGCTAGGCCCAATGGGGGATTTCGGGATTAGAGGTATTTGAGGGCTGCTAGGGTTAGGATTTTGGTTTTTCACTCATTTTCCAGCCGCCACAAACTCTCTCTTCAACCTAACAATGGCCTCCAACATCTAAATACACCTCTAATCACCTCTTAATCAAGTTTTGGCTTAAGCTACATCAAAATAAGGAGAGAAAGCACCAAAGCAAGGTTAGAGCTGCTGAGTTGCATTGGGGACAGTGCCGAACAGAGAATCATTTCAGTTTTGGGGTTTTATTTGTGGCTAAGATGAGCGATTTGCATAGTTTTGCACTAATTACGGTTAATTAAGGGTAATTAGTGAATATTAGCGAATTTATACACCAATAAATTCAGGAAAAATATTTATAAATTCTAAAATAATGTTTTAGACCTTTGTTCGAAATTTGGTTTAATTTGATTAAGTTTTGCTAATCATATCATTAGTTTTGCCTAAACATGCTTAAGGGAAAATACGGGATTTTGGGTGTGTTTGATCCATTTCACATGTTAAGATTGTTGTTTTGGTGTTTAAGGTCACTTTTATTTGTTGCTATGACTGTTTGGAATGATTTGTGGTTGTTTAGAAAAGTTAGACTGGTCGAAAACGTCGTCGAATGGCATAAACAAGTCGCTGGAAAAAGCTGCAGAAAGTTGTGCAGAGTTTCGGATCGAATCGGATCGGGTTAGGGGCTCGGATCGGATAGGAGAGCTGGGCAAGGAATCCTAACCGAACTGAAGACTGGCACAAAGAAAGTTTGGCAAGAAGGAAGGCCATTGCTTAGAGTTGGGGTTGGACAGACGATCGGAACGGAGCTAGAGAGCGGGATCGGAGTAGGCAAGCGAGCGGGATCGGAGCAGGCAAGCTGGAGCAGGAGGGACGAACCGAACCGAATGGTACATGACACCCGAACCGAACCGAATGGGAAGCCTGGAGATGATTTATACGAACCAAACCAACTGAAGCAGATTGGACCAAACCGAATTGAACTTCCATCTTTTCTACGCGATGACTCTTTTGAACACCAACTCCAATTCAATCAAAACCCGAGATGCAAAGGAAGTCCAAATGAGGAGCTTTGACTCAGGATCCAGTTGGGAACCAATGAGTAGGCTTCATGATTGGCTTAGCTGCGTGACATGTGCCAAGGGGTTGTCGATGTCTTTGACTTTGGATCACTATGTTTGGGAGGTACGTGGACGGATTCAGGGCCACAGTGGCCTAGGTACGAATATAGGGCTATAGTCCAATGAAGTAGGGTCATTTGTAAAGATTTGGTCATGACTCCATGTGGTAAGCTTGGTAGTAGCAGTAATTGTACAAGTCGAACTCCGTCACTACTTCGATGGGTCTAGTGATTGACAGTGGTGGACATCGTATGCTTTAAGCACTGAGTGAGAGACGTGAGGATGGTTGCTATGCTTGATTTATTTGCCATCATTATGACATGTACACCCCCACCCCCGTATTCTTTACACCAGTTGCTATGGCACCTAAGTATCGTACGGTATGTAGTGCTAACTCTTTGGTTGCAGGTCCAGGTTCAGGTATGGTTTACTATACCTGTTATTGTTCTGTTTAGCTGCTTTTCGCTCATACCAGACTTTTTGTCTGACCTAGAGTTTTATGTCTCTTCTTATTACTCTGGGTGCTCTCACGAGCAAACTAGAGACAGGTTATCTGGGTATGCATGAGTAGCTGATCCGAAGATGAGCAGGAGGCTTCCACGTATGATACATATAGTATTCTCCCTGTGTTGTTGAAGATCACTGCTTGGGCATTAGTAGTGCATCTTCTACTTTAACTTTCTTTTGTTTTAGAGACAGTAATTTGGAAAGTTGTAATAAGCTGTATTTAGACTTCCGCTACTCTAATGTTGATGTTGGTTTTATTTATCAGCTTATGCACTGTCTCGCCTGTTTTATGTCAAGTACATTATTATTATATTTTGTTCCATGCGCTGTGAGACATTCTACAGGTTTTTGATTAGTTCATTCTCTCCTTTCCATTCTTTGACGACCGTTCCATGGTAGTCGGCATGTGTACAGTGCACCTTCGGAGGAAATGCAGGCTGGTGCGGGGCGGGCTGTCACAGATTAAAACTATCGTTAGTCTACAAAGTCAATTGATAACACTTCATCTAAAAGAAGATAATTATCTTCTTTGAAATTACAAGTGGATACAACTATACAAGGATATGGCCTTCAAGGGTACATCCTAGGAACTGTTAATCTTCCAGAAAAATTTATACTGATCAAAGTAACAGATCAATGCCTAATGAAAGTTACAACAAGTATCATAGGCAAGATAGATTTATAAATTCTTAGCTACTGTCTTCTATAAGTGCAAATTTATTGCCTCAAGTGACTGTATGTAATTCATCCAATGAAATATGGACTACTGTTGAAAATGAATTCAATAGTCAATCATCAAAAAAGGTGTTGCATTAAAAGAACCAACTGCAGAGTATCAAGATGAATGATCAATCTATGAGGTAATACATTTCAAAAGTAAAGAAACTATGTGATCTGCTGAATGCAACTGGCAATAAAGTATCAAATTCAGATCAAGTTCTCTACTTAATTAATGGATTAAACAATGAATATGAAGCAGTTGTGGCAGTTATTATTTCACAAAAAGTTAGTGCTCGCAATTAGAACCAAGAAACGAAAACCCGACTTGAACCGACCCAAACCCGAACCGAACCCGATGGGTCTTAGGTCGGGTCTAGCTTATGAAAAATACCATCAAGGCCCAATTAATCCTGACCCGCATAGATCCGACCCGAAAGACCCGACCAAAAAGCATTGAAATATAAGTATTTTTAGTGTTATTATTCAACCAGACCCGAACCGACCCGGCCCAACCCGAACCGAAGCTCGGGTAGGGTCCATATTTTTAAAATGTATATTTTAGACCCGATAAAAACCTCCCCGCCTAGAACTGAGACCCGCCGGGTCGGGTCCGTGTCCATCGGGTCGGGTCTAATTGTCACCACTACAAAAGGTGGTGCCACCAATAGATGAAGTTAACAACATCTTATTATCTCGTGAAGCAAGAATTAATGCAAAAATAATTCAAGAAATAGACTACACAGAAAATGTAGCTACTGGGTATAAAGGAAAATATGAAGATAACATGAGAAATGAACAATCGTACAAGAGAGCTGGTGGTGCTAGAAGAGATAGAGGAAGAGGAAGTTGGAATAATAACAACAGACCAATATGCCAGATTTGCGACAAAATTGGTCACACAATTGTGAACTACTATTTCAGATTAATTCAAACTACACAGCAAATCAGAATCAAAGTAATAATGGCAATCCTAATGTCAATATGGCACAAGCTCAATCAGATGGAAATGGTATTGAAAATTCTAACAGAAACAACAATCAAAGCAATGTAGCAAAACTGGAAACCATGTAAGATGGCTGCTGGTATCCTGATTCAGGAGCAATGCATCACCTGACCAGTAATCTTGATAATTTAAACCTTGGTGGAAATGAGTACAGAGGTAAACATTCAATTTCCATGGGCAATGGTAAGTGTATTAATATTACCCCTATAGGTGGTGCTTGTTTAAATGAAAAAACAACTGTTTTTGCATAACTTATTAAGAGTGCCAAAGATAAAAAAGAATCTAATTATTGTATCACAGTTTGCTCAAGATAATGAAGTATTCTTTGAATTTTACCCTAAGTACTGCTTAGTTGGAGACGTTCTAACTAAGGATATTATTTTACAGGGTAAATGGTGATAAGATTGTACAAGTTTAACTTTGTTATAAGTCCAACGGTGATATTAAGGGAGATAAATGTTGTAACATAAATGAGATGGACAAAGCTGATAACAGCAAAAATATTTTTAATCTCCGGCACTGTAAATTTGGGCATCCAAATACTAAAATTGTGATGAATATTTTATCTGATAATAATATAATGCATGATCCTATTGCTTTGCCTTATGTGATTACTGTCAAATGGGAAAAGTCATAGACTTCCTTTTTATTGATTTAAATACTGAATACGTCGAACTATAGCAACATATTTATAGGGTCCTACTTCTATCAATTCAGATTTTGGTTACAAATACTATATCTCTTTTATTGAGGCATATACAAGATTCATTTGGATCTATTTTCTGAAACCAAAATATGAAACACACAATGTTGTGATCAATTTTATTGCTATGATTGAGAAACAAATCAATGCTCATGTTAAAGTTTTGCAGTCAGATGGAGGAAGTGAATTCAAATGCCTAAATATTTATTTTCTAAAGAAAGACATTGTTCATAGAACAACATGTCCTTATACATCTCAATAGAATGGTTTTATTGAGAGGAAACATACACACTTAGTTGAAACTAGTTTAACATTGTTAACTCAACCTAGACTTCCTTAAAATTTTGGCCAGAGTCCTTTAATACTTTAGTTTATTTGATCAATAGACAACCAACTAAAGTACTGAAAGAACTCACACCATTTGAGAAATTATACAATGTTAAACCAGATTATAATAGTCTTAAAACATTTGAATGTCTGTGCTATCCTTACTTAAGACCATACAATTCTAGCAAACTGAATTTTAGGTCTAGACCATACACTTTTATTGGCTACACTACTAATCAAAAAGGGTACAAATGTCTTGATAGTACATCAAGGATATACATAAGCAGGCATGTTATATTCAATGATAAGGTCTTTCCCTTCGACAACAAAGACCATAGCTAAAGTTGTTAATGCTAAAGAATTCATACTTGGGATACTAGAATGTCCTGAAGTATGGCAACAAATGGATGGTGATGGGTTTGCTGGTGCTAGGCAATCACCAACTACAAGTCTTGATCACTCTCAGCAACTCGGTCATGCCTCACAAACACCTGCACAATCAGAAGATCAAAATTTAATAGCAGCTCAGATGGTCAATCAACAAGATCAGAATATTCATTTGAATCTAAAAGCAATGACATCTCACCACCAAATGACCCTCAAACACATCCTGGTCATCCAATGACTATAAGGGCAAAAAGTGTATGTAACAGTCGCAGGATTTTCGACCTCGAAAATCAACATAAACACCATGTCGACTGTTCAATCATCAAAAATACCGGGTCACTAATAGAAAGAAGTTAGAGGGTGAGAAAATAGAAAGAAAGAAAATTAGAATAGAAGAAGAAGAAGAACACAACAGAATCAGAGTAACATAAATCTCATAGTGGAACGAATAAAATATAATATATAACATAATTATGAAATAAAAATCTAAATTGGTATATACATACCATACCAGAGTATAACACATATACATCACAACTGAAATAATCTCTAAATAACTAATGGTGAGCCTCCTGCCTCAAGATCCTCCAAGTGTATCTGTAAAATCGTAAAATACTTGACTGCCCGTACAAATTTGGGCACCCAAGAGTTTAGGAAAAACAAAGAAAATAAACCCTGGGTCAGTCATGGGACTGATGTGAGTAAACTCCAACCATATTGTTTAACTTTGAAAATCCTTTTTGAAAGAAAAGGATAATAGTAAGACCAGCCCACACATAAAAATGGACGGTTATTACGTTACAATAACCTAACATATTTCGATATCAAAATCCAGTGATATATAATAGTGTCTAATCAAATAAATAACAAAATAATAGAACGCTTGCATCTCATGCTCTACATATATAATATGAAATCAAAAACTGCAGAGCGCTTATTGGAGATTGGATTCCAACTCTGACAAGGTATGAGACCACCTCTCGATCAGTGTACTGTAAAAGGGGATACACCGGGGTTCAACAAGAACATCTTGCAACCCTGCCATACATGACCCCCCACTCATTTAGCTTGGGTATAGCGAATATATTGTCACCCACGGTTGTTGGCCATCCAACCGTAATCCATAAGATACAGAATCGAAAAGAAGAACAAATATGAAATTTCTCTAGATCGGTGACAATACACCCTGCTCGGGTATGACCCAATTAGCCATGCCGCCTGCCCGATTTTTTCATTTCCCAGTTGTGAGGCTAGAGGCTACGTCTGTGTTTCAGAACATCTGACCACCATTCACTTTGAATGCCACAACGTCAGACCCATCGAATCACTAGTTGATTTCCCAGAAATATTACAGGTATAAAAGCTAAGCGAAACAAATTTCTCCGCCACTAGACATAATATCCTGAAAGATCGTCTTTTGTGATCTGTTAGGAATACTCTGTTAGACATTCATCTATACAAGTTGTCCTCGGTCTGGACAAACAGAAAACACTATTCTGGAACAGAGCGACCCTTGCATTTCACTCTGTCTTCAATTATCTTCAGTATAATCTGATTCGCAACGCTTGTGCCTATACGGAGTGGTTTTCGGATATTAAATCCAACCGGCCTCTCCGTATTAACAACAATGGTAAAAATTCTCTGATAGCCGGTGATTTAACTATCAAAGTAAAACAAAACATCCATTCAAAATTTATAACTAAGCATTAACCAACATTGACCCTTTTTAATTAACATTAAAATTACAACTTCACATATCTTTTTAGATATTTCTTGAAAACCCGTTTTAGCCATTTTCGCTTCTTTGGAAATTAATTCCAAATATTATAAATTCTAATTTCCCAATATTCCAGAAATATACGTTGTTAACGTCTAAAACATTTCCATCTTCTTCACATTCCTTATTCCCTGCATCCTATAAAATATACATTATTGTTATTAGAAAACAATTTCAATATCCATTATAACCATTTTAATTTGTACAACATTTGTTTTTAACAATTATTCACTTTAGAATGTGAATATAATTCCTTATAGAAGTCTCGTCTCGTTAAATTAATCTGAATTTGGTTTTATAATAAATATCGTCACTGGCTACAATTTCCTTTTATCAAGTTATTCCCTAGATTTATAACCCAACTTTACTTCATAAACCCCGTTTACATGTCAACTCCTTCTTAATTAAAAGTCTAGTTATAATTTAAATCTTGATAACTTATTTGATTATAAATTACTGGTTTCAAACCAACTCTTAGCTATCTTGTCATATATATATATATAATTCGGTAAAGTGAAATTCAAATTATAACCCTTATGGATTCATTTCCATTTTATTTTCTGTTTTAAACATCGAAAATTATTCGATCGTTTCTTTGAAAACGAATTCTTGTTTCCCCTTTTAAAATTCTATTTTTATATTTCCAAATTATTTAATAATAATTATTCTACTTTATTTCTAAACATTGTTTATAAATTAAACAGCTTGTTTTAATATAATTAAAACAAGTTAATATATATATATAATTCCAATTTAAATTCAACCCTTATTTAAATAATAGATTTTCCCCTGTTAAATTCGAGTTCTTCTCAAATATATTTTTAAGTTGTTTAAATATCAATTATTTCAGGCACATGTTATTCAAACATTGCAACCACACAATAATCGATAACATATTATCGGCCATGTCAGACGATGCAATATATTTATTCAACCATACACTTTCATTTCAATAAATTAGTACTTGCATAAAAATCACAGCACCCTCTCTTTACCGCCTCCACCATATTACTTACTTTCCCACGTCCACATTTCAAACAAACAAATAGGTCTACCACAAGTTACATCGCCACCTCCCTCCTTCTTTATCCTAGTTTTTCCTTCTTCTTTACATCACGAGAAGGAATCCATGCCTGCTAAACAACTGCTCCAGTATTCTTAATGTTATAGCGGACTATATTCCCATCGTCTGACTCACAAATTCGTACACTTTCCCTCCATTCCTATAGCAACCCCCCTCCATGCAGCAAACAAACCAAATGAAGAACTCACCAGTCACCACCGCACTTTACCCCACAGGCCTCCACCAAATGAAACCGCCAACCAAACTATCACTAAACTCCACGGAATCCACCACTAAAACCACCATCGAACCTCAAACAAGCTTCCCTCCCGTGCGACTCTCCAGGCATGGCACCTTCATGCGTGAACACTCCTGGATCCACGACTTTAAATTATTTATGGTTTGTATCCTTCTTTTAACGCAATGTTATATATTGCTGATGGCTCAAGTTTTTCTTAGCGGACATCATTAAATTTTCAAACCGGTAGATTAAAATAATTAAATTAATTAATTATTAAATTTCCAAAAATCCAGGATGTCAATGCTAAATCCAGTAGTGAAGAACCTGTTTCATTTGAACAGCCTATAAGCAACAAAAACACGAATCCAGCCACAGATGATAAGTATAATGATCTCATGAAAATAAGACATGGGATCTTGTATGTCCCCCTGCTACCAAAAGCATAGTTGGCTGCAGATGGACATACAGATTAAAAAGGAACCCATATAGGTCAATAAATAAATACAGGGCTATTAGCAAATAGTTTTACAAAGAAATTTGGATTTGAGTTCAATTAAACTTTTTCACCTATTGTAGAACCCACTACTATAAGACTAATCTTTCCTGTTGCACTATGCAATAAGATGCATTAAAACATTTTGATGTTAATAATGCTTTTTGGAATGGTCTTCTTGAAGAAGACATGCATGAGGTAGCCTCAAGTCTATAGCCAAAATAATAAGTATGTGTGCAAACTTAATAAACCTATCTGTGGTTTCAAACTAGCACCATGAGTTTGGTTTGAGTGACAGAAAAACAAATTATCAAATTTAGGTTACCAGTCTACCAAATCTGATAACTTATTGTTTGTTAAGATAAATAGCTCATCTACAATCTACATATTAATCTATGTAAATGATTTAATAATCATTGGCATCAATATATTTGAGATTGACAAGTTAGCCCATTACCTAAACCAACAATTTTTAATTAATGATTTAGGTATTTTAAGTTACTTTCTGGGCATAGAAGTAAGCAGATTAGATAATGAAATTATTCTATGCCAAAGAAAGTACATATCTGAGTAGCTTGTCAAAACTAAAATGATAAATGTTAATCCCCAGCCAACTCCAATGATTAGTAATCAACATTACTCAAAATACAAAGGGGAAGCAATATCAAACATCATAGAGAATAAAAGTAATGTAGGAGCATTGCAATATGCAGCCATAACACGACCTGACATTGCATTCAATGTTAATAAAGTTTCACAGTTTATGCAGGAACCTTTGGATTAACATTGCAAGGCAGTAAAAAAGAATAATATGTTATCTTAAAGGGGCTGTTAACTTTGGATTAACACTGAAAGCAAGTCAACAATTGAACATAATTGGCTATGCAGATGCTTATTGGGCTCCTGATCCTGATGATAGAAGATCAACATCTGGGTACTGCATATATTTTGGACATAGCCTAATATCATGGTATGCTAAAAAGCAACCTACAATTTCAAGATCTAATAGTGAGGCAGAGTACAGAAGTATAGTCAATGCTACACAACGGATACAATCTTTACTAAAGGAGCTTAAACTTAAATTATGTGTTAAACCTATACTATGGTGTGACAACAGAAGTGCAGTTTATATAACAGAAAACCCTATACAACATGCTAGAACTAAGCACATAGAAATTGATATTCACTTTGTCAGAGAATTAGCTCAGAGAGGTAAAATTGAGGTTAATCATATACCTAGCGTGTTTCAAAGAGCAAATATTCTGACTAAAGCAATTTCAGTTAAGAATTTTACCAAGTTTAGAACAGATCTAAATGTTATTAAGGATAAAGCACATAGATCTGAAGATCTCAAAGCTTTCAAAAAAGTTGCTAATAACCAGAAGGAAGATGAAACCCAAACTATCGAAAACCCTAAAGCTAGTATTTCCATAACTACAACAACATCTTCAAATTTAGGGTTTTGAAATGAGCGCTCTCTCATATCTAGCAACAACACCATCAAATAACTTCATTGCAATTATTTATCGCAACAAATCTGGTGGTTTCTCTCAGAATTTCTAAACTAGGGTTTTTGGTAACCCTAGTTTCGAGGGGGAGCATTAGAGAAAGCAAATGAACTGAAACGTCAGCTAACATTTCTTTTATATTATACTCAGTGTAACATATGGGTTGAGCTTAGCCCATTTTATTTTATTTTTCTTTCTGTACTTTCGCTCATGGGTTATAGCCTATATATATGGATATACTTGTACATATTATATCAATTCAGTCAATACGACTTTTCTAATCGAAATATATCAATATACAAATTCTATCTTCGCTTCATCTCAATTCCCATCTCAATTACATTCAGTGATTTCAATAATAGTTACAAATCGAAATCAAGGAACCAAAATATTATATCAACAAACATCATGTATACAGATACAAATGCTAAAATAAATGCTATATTAGATTGGTAAGCCTACAAAAATCAGTTTTGTTGCCTCTTCTCCAATTCTTGCTTCCGTGTGCTAAGGTTCTTTGTGACATCCTACGACGAAAGAAAATGGGAATGAGTCAAAATTTACACAAATAGAATACAAAGTATCAACATTTTCCTTCTTTAAGATTTGAGTAGTAGATTCTAGTATCCATGGTTCATAGCATGTAATATTAATTAATATGTGGATAAAGAAAATTTGAAATATACTTTTAGACATAATGATTTTCAAAAGATAACATGCATGGGTGCGCACCATTGATTTGTTCCTTAATGCATGAAAAAAGGGAAAGTAAATATAGAAAGATAAGACTTTACATTGAACCAAAACTTCACTTATTTCACACACATAATAATATAGTAAAATTGAAAATTGTGTTGTATTGAAAAGAAATATAAACAGCATCTGGTAAGTTTTAAGGTTAAACAGAAAGAAGAAAAGAAATATAAATTCGATGATGTACATAGAATTGGTTGTATATACAGTAACATAAAAGAAAAGATTAAATTTTCGAATTTTACAATGTATCATCACCTAAATGATAACTATAATGTGTGAAAACTTCACATAAAAGTGGTTATAACAATAGCATAACTTATACTAATAAAGAAACTAAGCATAAATTTAGGAAGGAAAAAAATGAAATAAAATTTTAGCTGATTATTCTAGCATAGTTGTAAAGCAACCAAAGGTCAGTAATGTCTACAATAGGTATATGTACATCGATTGCTAAGTTAAAAGGAAAAATACAGTGTAGTAACATGTAAATGCATGTAAAACATGGCATAGAGTTTTGAACAATATAGAAAAAATGACATATAGTACATTAATCAATATTAAGCTAAGGGGCAGGTAATTTGACGTAGAATCAAGTTAAGTGTCAGAAAATAATGGAAAAAGAAGGCTTAGATTCTACGTAGGAAGAAACAATTACCAAATAAGTGAGACAGTTCTGTACACTACGTCAAAAGGAGGTATATTCGACTATAGTTTTATGTGGTTATAGATCGAAAAAGCGTTGCCTTAAGCCATTTTTTCAAATAGGCAACACCAGTGGGGCGTGGCATCCGCGACCATTGCTGTAGCTCTCTAAGGCAACGCTTTTTCCCATCTACTGCCACAGAGAGAAAGTATTGCATTATAAATGTATTGCAACACTATTAGCAAGTAATGCAACAAAACACAACGTTGCCTTAAGTATAAGTTAGAGTCTTCCTTCCAGGTCATGATAGTTAGGGCCATGTCAGCTTCCACATAAGATGCCCACGTGTCACACGCCACGTCAGCTGTGACGTCAAACGTCACTGCCCACATGTCACACGCCACGTCAGTTGTAAGGCCCATGTGCCATGTGGAATTAATAATATTTAATGCAGCACCACTCTATTATGTAATGCAGCACCATTATCTTGAAATGTAATATCAGAAAAAAGCAAATACAATAGTAGAAGAAGGCAAATGCTACATTAAAAGAACATAAATACAATGCTTTAATGAAAAAAAATTACAATACCAGTTTGTACATAGAAGAAACTCATCCAAAACATTCATCATCACATTCAAACCATCCAAAATATCCTACATACCATACCAATTCTTCACGTATACCACAAGTGTCAACACATACGATGAAATACATAATTTAAAAGTACAATTCAAGCAAGATAGCAAGAAAAATTGTCTTCAAGTCAGTAATCATGAAGCACCCATTTGGTTTTCTCCTCACACGGTGCTCTCCGCTTGGTAGCCCCAAAGTAATATTAACATATGATCGAATGAAATTGCATGCGGCATTGACAATGTCGCGCAATATTCACTGCTAAGTTGTTTCAAAGTGTGGGACAAGTGTTATATTTCCAACTCACTCACCCATTGTCGAGTGGAATGCGTGATAATTCAGAACAAATAACCAATAGAGAGCTTCTGCAAGCATTTATATTTATATTTTGAAAAGATAATTATAAAGCTTGATGCGTCTTACAAACCTTTTTTTTCTTCTTCTTTTTTTTAACCACATAATGCAAACAACACTAACAAGTACATGAGTACATAACTATACAAAAAAATCATTCAAAATGTAATTTCAGTACCTCTCATGCATTTACAGACATGATCGTAGCAGCCAATATAGTTGCAATGTACAAACAATGAACAACGAATGAACCAGCCAGATTACCAGTCCAACAATACACAGATTCAATAACAGAACCAATCAAAAATAGCTGAACCAAATTCTCACCATAGAAACGGCCTACACTGAACACAAATGAACGGATAATAACAGCCTTATAGGAAACTTTCAACCTAATCCAAGTATCACACCGAGGCAACTCGAACCGTATTCTCACCTTGTAGAATCTAGTTCTTACCTTGTAGGTTGAACCTATATTCAAACAAAAATGACATTGAACGAAGTATAAACAACATGGATTCACAATATTCAATTACTACTAAGCATATTTGTGCGACTGAGTTTATTAAAATATATGGGTTCAATCTTACTTTTTCAAAATAAAATTGATTTTGGATCAATAATTTAGACTATGTCTATGCGTTGATTATATAAAAAAGAAATCTGCAACTAAGATACTTAAAAAAGTTCATGGTCAAAAGATAGAGCAATTGTTTTGTACCTAAATGTGACTGGATTTATGTAAGTACCAAGTCTTTTAACTCATTGCAATGAAAAACTGTGCTATTTTCATGGGTTATGGGGAGGTAATATCACGGTTAAGAAGTGCTATTAAGATGCAGACATGTCGCATATGGCAAATAGTACAGCAGTTTACGTTTCACCTTAAAATTATGCATGTTAACTAAAAATAAGCTTTAAGTCCAAAATGCAGGTTGTAAATATTTTAGCAGCATATTAGGGCCAATTATGAAACGGTACTGTTGAAAAATAAACTTGGTTTTTAATAGGAATTATTAATTAATGACATAATTAATTATTGTATTAGGAAAGGGCAAGATAAATGGAAATAAATTATAAACATATTAAAATGAGAAGAATCTAGACTAGAGAATATGTAAAAGAAAAGTCTAGAAAAAGAAGTGTCTGGAGATTGTCTCTTGTATAAATTAAGGATGTAATCACTCATTTGAGAATATAAGATGTATGTATGAAGAAAGAATCAAGAAATAAAAAAGTATTTTTTTCTCTCCTTCCATAAAATATTCTATTTTCTTCTAATTTGTTCCTCTTCCTCCACATAATTTTTGAACAAAGTGGTATCAGAGCCAGGCTAGTGAAAGAGTGATAAATGTCAAACAGTGGAATGTTTCCCCTCCAATATCCTCGTCTTACAAAAGAAAATTATGAAAAATGGTGTATTCGAATGAAAGCTTTACTTGGAGGACAAAGAGTATGGGAGATCGTAGACAAAGGCTACGACGAGCCAGAAAATGAAAATACATTAACTCGAACGGAGAAGGAAGCTTTAGCAAAGACGAAGGAAAAAGATCAACTTGCTCTTAGCCTCATCCATCAATGTTTGGATGATTCAATGATTGATAAAATAGCGGATGTAGCCACTTCAAATGAAGCCTGGGAAATTTTAAAAAAATCTTTTCAAGGAGTTGATAAAGTAAAGAAAGTTAAGCTTCAATCACTAAGGAGTGATTTCGAAGCAATGAAGATGAGTGAATCCGAATCGATTTCGGATTACTTTACAAGGGTGAAGGCGAATGTAAATCAATCAAGAAGCTATGGAGAAAAAATTGCAGATGTTCGAGTGGTGGAGAAGATTCTTCGTTCTTTGACACCGAAATTCGATTATATTGTGTGTGTCATTGAAGAAACGAAGGACCTCGAAGAAATGACAGTAGAAGAATTGGAAGGTTCCTTACGCGCTCAAGAAGAGAAAATAAAGAGAAGACAAGAAGAACCACAGGAGCAAATTCTTAAAACTCAAGCAACATTAAAAAATGAAGAAGGAGAAAAGCAGTACTTTAGAGGAAGAGGACGCGGATATGGACGAGGAAGAGGACGCGGAAGGCAAGGACGTGAACAAGAAAGAAGCGATGGTGAAAGTTCAAATAACAAAGAGAGAAATCGTTCATATTTTAGAGGCCATGGAAGAAGTCGAGGACGAGGTCATGGAAATTATCAAAGATCAACTGAAAGAAGGTATGACAAGTCCAAAATTGAATGTTATAAATGCCATAGATTTGGTCATTATTCATGGGAATGTCAAACTGCTAATACTGAAGAAAGAGCCAATCTTGTTAATGATAAACAAGAAGTTGAAGAATCCACCTTGTTGCTAACTGAGAAAAAGGAAGAAAATGAAGTTGAAAGCTCGTGGTATTTGGATAATGGTGCTAGCAATCATATGTGCGGATACAAAGAAAAATTTGTGGAGATCAACGACAAGGTGAAAGGTAATGTTTCCTTTGGAGATTCTTCGAAAATTCACATTGAAGGCAAAGGTACAATTCTCATCTCTACAAAGAATGGTGACCATAAATTAATCTCTGATGTTTATTATGTTCCTAAACTAAGAAGCAATATTCTTAGTCTCGGACAATTTGTTGAGAATGGTTATGAAGTTTTGATGAAAGATAATTATCTTTGGCTTAAAGATAGAAACAATAACTTGGTTGCAAAGGTGGGCATGTCACGGAACCGGATGTTCAAATTGAATGTCCAAACTGTTGAAGCAAGATGTTTGAAGGTTAATGTGCAGGACGTGGCATGGTGTTGGCACGTGAGATTTGGACACTTGAACTTTGGATCTTTGAAAGCAATGGGAGAAAAGATGATGGTAAAGGGAATGCCAACAATTGAAAATCCAAATCATTTGTGTGAAGCATGTCTTCTTGGCAAACATGCAAGGAAAAGTTTTCCAAAGAAAGCAACATCTATAGCCTCCAAACCACTTGAATTGGTGCATACGGATATTTGCGGGCCTATCAATCCACCGTCTTTTGGTAAAAGTAAATATTTTATACTTTTTATTGATGATTATAGAAGAAAAATGTGGGTTTATTTTCTCAAACAGAAATCAGAAGCTTTCACCACATTCAAAAATTTCAAGATGCATGTTGAGAAAGAAAGTGGCTACAATATCAAGGCATTGAGGTCTGATCGAGGAGGCGAGTTCACTTCAAAGCAATTCAATGATTTCTGTGCAGCGCATGGAGTTCGTCGTCCTCTCACCGTTCCTAGATCACCTCAGCAAAACGGCGTGGCAGAGAGGAAAAATAGATCAATTCTTAATATGGCAAGGTGTATGCTTAAAACAAAAAATATGCCAAAGGAGTTTTGGGCTGAAGCCGTTTCTTGTGCGGTGTATTTGTCAAATCGCTCTCCAACTGTGAATGTCAAGGACCAAACACCTCAAGAAGCATGGAATGGAAAAAGGCCAAGTGTTCATCATTTGCGAGTATTTGGTAGCATCGCTTATGCTCAAGTTCCGCAGCAAGAGCGTTCAAAGCTAGACGATCGAAGTGCCAAGTATGTTTTTGTTGGATATGATTATCATTCCAAAGGATACAGGTTGTACAATCCTAACAATGGCAAAGTGGTGGTAAGTCGTGATGTTGAATTCGATGAAGGAGCAACTTGGGATTGGGATGGACAGCAAGAGAGCACATATAATTTTCTCCCATATCTTGATGATGATCAAGAATCAGAGAATGTTGAAACTATACAAGAACCTTCTTCTCCAGCTTCAGATCTTGAAGGCTCAAATGAAAGACCGCCAAAAATGAAATCGCTTGCTGATATATATGAAAGAACTGAAGAAATTAATTTTAATAATGATGAACTTTATTGTTTTTTTGCAGATAGTGAGCCAATAAATTTTCAAGAAGCCGTGCAAGATAAGAGGTGGAGAGACGCTATGGATGAAGAAATTAAATCCATTGAAAAGAATGACACATGGGAATTAACTTCTCTTCCCAAAGGTCATGAATCCATAGGCGTTAAATGGATATACAAGGTGAAAAGAAATGCAAAAGGAGATGTGGAGAAATATAAAGCAAGACTTGTGGCGAAGGGCTATAAACAAAAGCATGGAGTTGACTATGATGAAGTGTTTGCTCCAGTTGCACGCATGGAGACTATTCGCTTGTTGATTTCTCTCGCTGCTCAAAAGAAATGGAAAATTTATCAAATGGATGTCAAGACGGCTTTTTTGAATGGATATCTTAAAGAAGAGGTGTATGTTGATCAACCGTTGGGCTACGTAGCTGAAGGGAATGAAAAGAAGGTACTGAAACTCAAGAAATCATTGTATGGATTGAAACAAGCCCCACGAGCATGGAATAGCCGCATCAACCAATACTTTCAAGATCATGGGTTTGTTCGTTGCTTAATTGAGCATGCTTTATATTCTAAGTTTCACAACAATGGAGATGTTATATTTGTTTGTATTTATGTTGATGATCTCATTTTCACGGGCAATAAACCCGATTTGTTTGATGAATTTAAAAGTTGTATGTCGACAGAATTTGAGATGACAGATTTGGGGCAAATGACATATTATTTGGGATTGGAAGTGAAACAAATGGAGGAAGGTATATTTCTTGCTCAAACAGGTTATGCAAAGGAAGTGTTGAAAAGGTTTAAGATGATTGATTGCAATCCTGTGAACACACCCATGGATGCTGGAATGAAGTTGTCCAAGGTTGAAGATGGAGAAAAGGTAGATCCTACTCTTTACAAAAGTCTTGTGGGAAGTTTGAGATATTTGACAAATACAAGGCCCGACATACTTTATGCCGTTGGAGTGATAAGTCGTTTCATGGAGACTCCTACTTCTGTCCATATGACCGCTGCTAAGCGAATTCTTCGTTACATTAAAGGAACGCTTGATTTTGGAATATTTTATTCCTCATCCAATGATCTTCTGCTACATGGATTTTGCGATAGTGATTTTGCTGGTGACATAGATGATAGAAAGAGTACTACGGGGTATGTATTCTTCTTGGGTGATTGTGCTATTTCTTGGTTATCAAAGAAGCAAACCATTGTCACGTTGTCAACATGTGAATCTGAATATGTTGCTGCAAGTTCAAGTACATGTCATGCTTTATGGTTAAGAAAGCTGTTGAAAGAACTTCATTTGCCACAAAATGGAGCTACTGAAATATGCATTGATAATAAATCAGCACAAGCACTTGCAAAGAACTCTATATTTCATGATCGAAGCAAACATATCGACACGAGATATCATTTTATTCGGGAATGCATTGCCAACAATGAAGTGGAGCTGAAATATGTGAAAACTCAAGATCAAGTTGCGGATATTTTTACCAAGCCATTGAAGATTGAAGATTTTCGAAGAATGAGAGCTCTGCTTGGAATAATAAAACCAAGTTTAAGGGGGGATGTTGAAAAATAAACTTGGTTTTTAATAGGAAATATTAATTAATGACATAATTAATTATTGTATTAGGAAAGGGCAAGATAAATGGAAATAAATTATAAACATATTAAAATGAGAAGGATCTAGACTAGAGAATATGTAAAAGAAAAGTCTAGAAAAAGAAGTGTCTGGAGATTGTCTCTTGTATAAATTAAGGATGTAATCACTCATTTGAGAATATAAGATGTATGTATGAAGAAAGAATCAAGAAATAAAAAAGTATTTTTTTCTCTCCTTCCATAAAATATTCTATTTTCTTTTAATTTGTTCCTCTTCCTCCACATAATTTTTCAACAGGTACTACCTCTTTTTGTCAAAAACAATAATCATAGAGAAGGGTACATAGATTTCTTTAACAGTTTGTTATCCTCATCTCCATGTCTGTCATAACAAATTATCATTTGGCAGTAAAACAACTAACAACATGAGTTGCTTAATGAATGATGTTGATTAAACATTTAAGTTTTTAACCACTATAAGATAAAAATTAGAACATTATGTTCAAAAACAGTTCAGATCGAAACAAAGACATGTGACTGCATAGTTGACAGTCGAGCTTATCAACCGGGTTGAACAAAATAAGAAAAAGAATAAACTATCAATTTATTTCAATTAGAAAAGACACCGTAAACATGGTTCGAGGTTCGAGGTTCGAGTAAATAAACCACCAGCTGTAAAACCCTAAAGTAGTAATAAATAAGTAAAGTAAATTAAAAAAACTTTCATAATGGAATTGGTTTTCAAAAGCAACTGCATTAATTTCAGAAGTTTTAACTAATAAATTTCAAATAGATAAAAATTACTGTTATCAACCTTAATGATGCAGTAACACATAATCTCAGATTGGACAAAAATTACCTTTATCAACCTTAATGATCACGTGCCAAAACATTACCATGACCATCAGCCAATCATCTCCTAACTGCATTGCCTCAACAATACCAAAGCATCAAAACTGTATGGGAAGAGACCAAGAATGGTTTCTACTAAGGCTTGAAACTCACAAAGATAGAACCTAGGCATGCACACTTCTCTGTATATTTGTGTGTGCAGGCATGATTTTACTCACAAGGTTTACATAGTGGTTAAACTTATTGAATAAAACTCTATGCTATGCTAAGAGCAGGAGAAAAAGGAATCATTATGCAAACAATTCATTCCTTGAGATAATAAAAGCGACACACTTTTAAGTGAATTGAAGATATATGTGCAGTTTAGCTACCTTTAAAATATCATTCCATCTTTCCGTGGAGTAGTCTATCTGTCTCAACATGTGAATTCAAGCCTCCGGCTTAAGCGTGGGTCTCATCACATGACCGGAGAATAGCGCTAATCTACATCATTCTCCAGCTCTCATCTAAATGATCAAGATACGTACAATGGAAATTAACTTCTCCTGTTGTTGAAATGACCATTGTAGCCCTCAACACATTCCTTCATCCAAATCATAACACATATTGGTTATAACATACATAACTTTGTTTGGATAAATTGTACAAAGTTAAGTTTGCAAAAATAATATAATAAAAATAAATAAATTAGTTTTGCATATGTATCTGAAATCGGAATCATGACATATTTTTTGAACTTGAGTTCCCAGCTCTTTACAAAAACAAATTTCATCCCCAATCCTTCTGCTAAGTCTGATAAAGGTTTCGTTCCCTTCTCCTCCTCCGCCTTTACATTTTGTATTGCTATAATATCAGCACCACCTACAATTATGCAAACATATTGCCATTATATAAGAATAAAAACCTTAAAGCAATAATAATGTTGGTTGTAATATAAATACTCCACAGTCGGTTATTGAGTTATTCTCTAGCATGAAACCAGATTTTTTGTTCTTGTTTTTCCTTTGTAGAGAAGTACAGTACATACAAATTATGGAGAAATGGTCAAAAATGAAAATCAATTCAAGCACTAGTAATTACCTCCCTCTTTCAAAATATCTAACATGCTTTTCTCAAAAATCACCCAAATGGTTTGCACAAAAGATCAACAAGCAATGTGACAACCCATGTCCGTTAATGTCACTCATTAAGAGAATACATTAAGTTTTGTAAAGCGTTATAGGTAAACATAAATAGAAACATTATAAGACAAATATAAAATTGCAGCAAAATTTAAAACTTTATTAAGCAGAAAACATCATAGTTCAAAACATGGTTACATCGTATGTCTGAAATGCATAAAACCTAGTACATCATTAAAATTTCTGTCTTGTACTTAAAACATCAGAGTACAATAAAGCATAATCCCCAAAACATAGCCATAATAGAGAGATATGAAATCAAACAGCACATCTAAGCAGCTCCTAAGATGAAAGCAGAATCCTGATCAAGCTTGAGTATTCCCACCTTGAGAACCTAGGAGGTGGGGGAACAGAAGAGAAATAATAGAAAATAAAATGGGTCAAACATAAAGTTTGGCTAGTCCAGTTACTTTTAGCATACAAATAAGTAAAAGTACCATGATAGGCATATAAACTGGGCAAGAGAGATGCAACACATAAGGCAGACATGACAAGGTAAATAGGATAAACATGATAGAATAAATAGGGCTTCCCTAATACTTTTCTCTGCACCAATACTAGTGTCATATGGACAAGATGATCCCCAACAAGTATAAGATGGTAGACTTAGGCGTACTTCTAGTGAGAGGTTTAACCCCATACAATAACAAGCAGCCCAACTGAACATATTGGAGTTACCCCTAAGGATAATAACGGTCTCCTAAACATACTACAGTCTAGACGCACCCTAATTACTACCCCAATCAATCTGCTCCCTAATCCGTAAATACCATGTGCTGGCCCCACAGTAGGATGTATCACTTCCTAAAGTGGCAACCTTTCGTTTTCAGGATGTGCACAACCGTATCTACAGGTGTCACGGCGTCTACACCTCCTCTGTCGGACCCAAGCACGCACATGACCCCGTCGGAACGCGCCGCCCACACCACCCCTTTGTTTGGATATCTTACAACCAACCCAGTAAGCGTGCCCCGACTCTGACCTAGCTCGGAATACTCGTTTGATACCTATATATGGGTTACTGACTGAAACGGGTCCCACACACAAGATGATACAAGCTTCCCCCTACGCTTGCATCCCTACTAGGTTTTCCACAGGTTATGCCATACTAGTGTAAAAGATTGCATAACCCCAGAGGTTAAGTTTGTGGGCCTATTTATGACTATTACCCACCACCCCAGATATACTTAACCAACCCATCCACTGTTTCAAACAAGTTTACTTAACCCCTACTCAAGTTAACATGGTCATACAATCCCTATGGATTCAGCCAGGTTAAGTATTCATTTATTCTTTTATGGTTATAATGCGCTAGACCACCCACATTAAGCCTACAACTTGTGGATGCTGGTTATGTCGGGCGGGTTCGGGCGTACTTCTTCCACAAGTCGGGCTTAACCTCGTGTCTAAGCACATCACGTGTTTGTGCACTTAGACCCCTCACATTAGATTCACCACTTGTGGTCGCTGGATATGCCGATCGGTTCCGGGCACACTTCCACGACAAGTGTAATCTAACTTCGTGTCTAAGCGCAGTTACAGTTTCTAATTACTGTAAATCTAGGCATTTCCATTATGAACCAATTATTCTTACGTCATTATAGGCTTTCATGCCTCTTTTTCCTAAGTCATGTTCATAATGAACCATATTCCCCAAATTTAGGTCTTTAATCAAAATTTTGGTTTATGCCCCAAATCCACATTCATATATTTCATTCAAGTTATGCCCAAATTTCCCAATATAAGTTATGCCCTAATTTTAATGTTTTTCCCCTCGCTCCCAATTTAATGCATTCGCATGTTTTAGCGGTATGCCTAGGCTCGAAGGTACCATGGCTATAAAATAAAAAGGGAAAAGAAGGAGGGAAGAGAACAGAAGTAATCACAATAACAGGATTGACATATGACTCTAAAGTAGGCATAGCAACTAATGAACATACAGTTACAAAGTTGGGCATAATGATCAGACATGCACAAAGGAACAGATCTAATGAATATGTGATAGAAGAACATATTCTAACATAATAGGGACACCATAAGCAGGCATGATGAGATATAAATAATGAATTAGGTCAACAAACAATGGAAGATCTGACATGATAAATAAGTACAGGCTTAGATTTAGTTCATACTCATGTCAGAATAACTTAGATACACAGGTTATAGCAGATGTGATATGATTCAAAAAGTCACAGGTTTAGATCCAAGTTATAGTCATGTCAAGATTATCTTTTGAGTATTTAGATTTAAAGTTAACGTAGAATAATTGTGATTGGGACTAGAAAATAGAAGAAAGATTGCAGATATTGAATCACAGATCTCTAAACTTGAATGACTTGATTGCGGAAGAAAAAAGGCTGGATTTAATCTAGGCAGAGGCAGCATCTAGTCCTCCATTGTTTTTTAGAATGAATAAAACAATGAGAATGGGGTCATATATGTAGCCGTCAGAAAACCCTAAAATCTGCCAGATCTACGAGGGTGTCGACCCCTCCTTGGTGTGTCGACCCAGGGTCGACACCCATGGGCGGGAAATTTCCCGCTCCCCTTTTTCGCTCAAATTTTAACTGTTTTGAATTTGTGGACTTATTTTATTCATATATATTCTTCTTATGCATTTATAAACTTCAAACCTTAATAACATCTTCATACGGTGTTCGTTTTACGCAAACCAGGTGTTTATTTTGACCAGAATTCCGAGACGAATGCAATGTCGGTGTCAGTTTCACTTAATTATGAATATTTAATTAAGTATTCTTTAATTTATCATCTTTAGTGTTTTTAAAATTATGAGGTGTTACATTCTTCCCTACATAAAGGATTTCGTCCCCAAAATCTCTAAGAGGAATGTATATCCTAACATCCACATCCATCTACTCATCCACCAATCAGAGGCATCCATTGTCCTTAAAAGATTTCTAATGCTTATATGAGCATATGGAAATGTGTGTGTATATGTCCTTATGCTAATGCGACAGATCAGGCGATCAACTGATTCAGTTGACCTCCTTAACGTAATGTATGTTAGTGCCATGAATCCATCATATATGTGAATAATCCTATTATAACATGTAAGTTCTATATGTGTGCATAATCATTCATACAAATGCAACATCCATATGATGATACATCCATTTCCATCCATAAAAAGAAGAAAAATGCACACACATCCATATGTAGTATCAGAGTGATTGAGTCAATCTAGTGCATAATGTGTGTGTATATGCATCCATGAGAAACCACTAGCAAACACTTGCATCCACTTATATCCATCAAACATAACATGTCTCAAACACATGTTTACATCCATGGGATTCCTACCTAAATGTCGAGGATTCGATCGATAGGATATACTTAAATGGTAGAAACAAGCATGAATAGAAGCTTTGGAAAGGAAGTTAAGAACATACCCTCAAAAAGAAAAGGGTACGAAGCGCGAATCTTGTCTTTGGTCTCCCAAGTTTCCTCCTCTGGGTTATCTCCCCACTGAAATTTCATCAATTTGACTTCTCTATTGCATAGCTTATTAACTTATGATCCAAGAATACGGGTAGGAACTCGCCAAACTATCGCTTCCAGTTCCACCTCTACTTTCTCCAATATACTCGGCTCAACTAATTCTGCGGTATCACGTAAGCACTTCCGCAAATGGGAAATGTGGAAAACATCATGAACGTCGGATAGTCTCTTTGGTAGCTTTAATCTATATGCCATTTGGCCAATCCTTTCTGTTATGAGAAATGGTCCTACAAATCTTGGTGCCAACTTCTCTATAGATCCAAACCGAACCACATTCCTCAAGGGTGATGCCATAATGAAAACCATATCTCCCACCTCAAACTCAATGTCAGTCCTTCTCCTATCTACATAGGATTTTTTCCTATTCTGAGCGGTCTTCATTTGCCATCTAATAAGATAAAACATTTTGGAAGTTTCTCTAACCATATCTGGTCCAAGTGGAAATCTTTCTGTTGACTCCCACCAACAAGTCGGTGATCTACAGGGTCGTCCATATAATGCTTCGAAGGGTGCCATGCTAATGCTAGCTTGATAACTGTTGTTGTAGGCGTACTCTACTAAAGTAAGGTGATCTTCCCAAGTCCCTCTGAAGTCTAGGATACACATCCTTAAAAGATCCTCAAGAACTCTATTCACCCTTTCTGTCTGTCCATCAACCTGAGGGTGATAAACGATGCTCAAGCACAACTGTGTACCTAATGCTTCTTGCAAGCTTCTCCAAAATTCATTGGTGAAAATGGGGTCATGATCACTAACGATGCTGCAAGGTACTCCATGAAGACGTACTATCTCACGAATGTAAACTGCTGCCAACCATGCCGCCGTTCTCTTACTGTTAACTGAAATGAAATGAGCGCTCTTAGTAAGTCTATCTACTATAACCCAAATGCTGGTATTGCCATTCCTTGATCTAGGCAAACCATCGAGGAAATCCATAAAGACGCTCTCCCACTTCCACTGTGGGACCTCCAAAGGATGAAGTAAACCACTGGGCTTCTTTTCCTCAGCTTTGACTTGCTAGGCAATAAATAATTCAGAAACAAACTTTGCAACATCTTTCTTCATCCCAGACCAAAAGAAAACTCTCCTCATATCTCTATACATCTTATCATCACCTGGATGAATAGTCATCTTATCACTACAAGAAAAATCGCATATAGCAGCGGTAGAATCCACTTCTAATCCGTCGCTATATTGGTTTTAGCGACGGATTTCCTGCAAAACATGGTGGTAGGTAAAAACCATGGCGGTAATTGTATCATATTTTGCGATGGACTTTAGCATGAGAAATCCGACATTTTTCCATCATTTTACTAATTATACAATAAAAATAAAATTTTAATTATTAATTTAATTTTAATATATATACTGACTGTTTACCGATGGATAATTAGTTTAAAATAAAATATCATTTATAAAGGAGTGGGTAAACCCTCACTAACTGCTAAGGGATTAGCGATGGAAATTAAATTGGGGCAAACTTAACCTCACTTTTTTTGTTGGGCATCCGCCGCTATTCCCCTTCTGATCTGCATACATATATATATACACACACACACACATACACACACATATTCATATAAACGCATTCAATTATATACAACAAACATCATTCAACTGTGAACACTAAAATAAATAACATATTAAAAAAACAAAGATAAATTAGCCAACAATATTAATTTAGAACTAAAAAGAACATTCATAATCACATACAAAAAAACCGCAACATCCATAATCTTTCATCAATTCATACACCTAGTTGAATTATGAACAACAAAACTATTCATTTGGTGTTGACATTATCCCAAATACAAACACATATCATCGATAACCATACTAAAACCACGTAACGCCATATTTACACCAAAATAAGTCTAACTAACATACCCAACCAGCTTACGAAGATGACGACGATGAATTCACAAGCAAACGCGAAACCGAAGGCGAACACGAAACTGTAAAGTTCCAGATGATGTACATGCAATGTTGCAGTTACAAATTCCAAAAAGTCAACCTTTCCATCGGTGGTTGCGTCAATCTGTTCAATAAATATGTGAAAGAATGACCAAATTTCCATTTAAAATCCTAGAAACACTATTAAGCATAAGTATAACTGTAATCAGAATATACACTATGAGGATAAAAGTTATGTTTTGATGATATGTAGTAATTAAAATACGTGTGTAAGATCTACAAATCAGTAAACAGGAAATCCCATGGCCATATGTACCGAATAACTAATTGTGTAATCAAAAACTTTTAAATCAAACATATATAATAATCAAGTGCAAAAGAAGGAAACAAATTTCTTCTTTAGTACCCAAATTATCTGGATGCACCTAATGCAGATAACCATCAAAGGGAGTTACGCTATAGCAATTTAATCCCTTAATCACTCGGTTTTATAGTTTGACATCTACAGATGCGACCACTTAATTTACGGGTTTAAATGGAGCATGCAGCGTAATTAACTAGAATTATCAACCATTAACTCAACGTAGTTGAATTTCTCTATGCTCAATTCCAATGTCTTTATGTGCCCAACTGAATCCCAACCACACATTATTTGATTTATTAGTTAACGAGTGGATCTCACTATGCTACTAACGTAAGCGGATCATACACAAATTGACGATTAAGATGAGTTTGGAATAGAAGGACAAGGAAAATCGAGACAGATGTACTGAAGAATAAAGCATATTATAGAGCAACCATGGAGTTTTAATGCAAATTTGAGAAACAAATTCAGTCAAGGAAACTTAGAAAAAGACATCCATCTTAAAATCACTTTAAAATTTCAAGAATAAGGCAATTTATAAGACAATGATATGTATTGAAGAATCATTAGAAACGCAGATATTGAACCCCCCGGCATATCACATACAGCCTTATGATTATGGAGCTATGAATCTGTAGTTCACATTTATGAATTCAGAAATTTGTTTTATGCAATATCTTTGTATGTCTGCAAATCACACAAAAATGACAAAAGATAATTTGCTATTCTCCACTTTTGCATGGTCCATATAGTGCTATTTCACGAATTCATGCATCATGAAATGGATATGGGTGGTTGTACTTTTAGCAGGGCCGACTCAGGCAACTAGGTTGCTCTAGGCAACATGTAGAGCAAACAAAATAAAATGCAAAAAAGTAGGGAAAAAATGTTGCCCTGGTAAGCCAAAAAAATGCAGCCCGGATAAGCGAAAAAAAATGCATACAAAGAGATTGTTTCTTAATATATTTTATCATTTTTTTAGTCAAAAAGTGTCTGTTTATAGCATTTTGATCTATATTAGATGAACCAATATTTAATCTGTTTGTTGACACCATTTGAAATATTTCATCTCTACTTGTAATTCTAAGATATTAAGAACTGAGTTCTACATTGGAAAAAGAAAAAGAAAAGTTTAAAACAAAAAATTATATTGCCTGTACTACAACCAAATTTGCAAGCCCCAGGTCAAAAGTGCAAGTGAGGGAAATCATTCATCTAGAGCAAAGAACAATTTTTGTGCATTCATAACAAAGTTAGAACCTTATTTGGCCTTTTCCAAAATCTACTTAATAAGAGACTGTTGCTTACTGGTGTATAATATATATCTTAATCTAAGTAATTTTGTAGAGATTATCATCCACTTACGTGCAAGTTTATTTACTTACATTAATATAAATTTGATTGGAGCAACACACTGTATACACCTGAAATCATCCCTTCTCCTCAAAATGGTTTCCCAGTCTAGCCCAACTTATGCACCTAATAGCACTAGTAGCTCAAAGAGCATTCTGTAATAGATCAAGTTATCAAAATTAGATTAATTTAATTAAATAAAAAAATCATTCTTAATTTACAAGCATAAAAACTCACTTATCATCATGAACAATCCCACCCCATTCCTCATCACGATATGCCACATACAAAGGATCTATCATACAAAAATGAAAGCACGGTAAGAACCTTAATGAGTAAAATGAAGCCGTGTCAATAGCACAGGGAATTATCAATGTTACACCACATCAATGACCAAAATAATCTAACTATTGTTTCCCTTCTTTTCTTCTTTTCTTTTTTTGTCTGAAACTAGTCCCGTGTTTCTTTAATAACGCACAGAAACATCCCAAAGAAACATCCATGAAGCATCCTAAAGAAAATCCCAGAAACTTCCTAAAGCTAGTCCAGTGTTTTTTAACTTCAAGTCTCGTAGAAACATCCAAAAGAAAATCAAATAGAAAGAACAAACTAGCAAGAAATAGCTTCACTGTAAATTTGCAATGACGAACTTATTTCGATTAAACATTCAAGAAGCATATTCGTTAAAAAAAAAAACTAGTGGCGCGACAATTTACAAAATAAAAATACGTACTTTTTTCCGTTTTCAGCCTCGGCTTCTCAAATTGGAAGGAAGTATCGTAGATCGATATAATCTTCTTCAAGATGATACACAAAATATTCAATTTGAGTGATAAATGGGCACTGAAGAAAAAGATTTTGGGGTCGTGGATTAGTTTTAGGATTTAAAGGGGGTTTCACGTGGATTAGTTAGATAAAGGTGGATGTAGAGGAGTAATCGGTGAGAAACGAAACTGAAAGAGACGAAGTATGTGGCGGCGGAAGAAAAGAAAAGTAAAACCCTAGTGTGTTTCACCTATAGCTTATATTTTTGAATTAAAAAAAGAGGCGGACTACCAAATTTTCGGAAAACATGGGCGGTTCCTCAACCTAATATTCCTACAATATTCCTATATTCAATAGTTAGTATTGATCTATATTATTAATTAATAATCATTACCTCTTGATTAATTGGTAATTATTAATTAATCAATATTAGTTATTGAACTTTATTTACGATTAATAGTAATTATTTATTTGTGTGATTATTGATTATATATTAATCTATTTTATTAATTATTATTATTACCACTTATTTATATTTCATAGTAAATAATAATTAATCAACACTAACTATTGAATATTATTTAATTTTAATAGTAATTATTTATTATTTAGACATTATTAACATAAATTATTTAAAATTTATATTTATTTATTAATTACTATGTAAAAACACAAATGTAAAACATTTTATAAATAATAAATATTAAAGTCCTTTTCAAATCTCTTGAAAACTACTGCAAAATTAGCGACAAAATTCTGACGACGGTAAACAGCCTCTATTTCCAACAGAATTTAGCATTAAATTTTTTATGACGGTAAAGTGCTGCAATTTCCAATGATTTAGCAACATAAATTAGATTCGACGGTAATAATTTAAAATAAGTTGACATGTAAAATCCAAAATATTATCCCTTACAAAGTCCAGGAAAATCCGTCGCTAATTTGCGATGGAATTTTCCACTGCTAAAAATCTGCCGCTATATACAGCTTTTCTTGTAGTTTAAAATGATGGGTTTCCTCAAGGACTGTCTTCAACAAACTCCCAACTCAGGGAACACAAATCCTTCCATCTCATCGCAACCACCCTCTATCGTCTATGGAATATCTTCTGAGGTGACTAGAAGTCTCCCTCTACTGAGCCTATCCAAGATGTCTGAAATCTATGGATCCTCTATCTGCGTAGATCCTATGTGATCCATAAGAGTAGGTCGCACCTCTAGTGATGCTAATAAGCCAAGAAAAAACTCGGTGGAGGGTCTAAAGGCAAAATTCGATATAAACTCCAAGCTTTTCCTCTCCACAAATAGAGGACTTATGGCCATCCTATGCCTACTTAGTGCGTCCGCCACAACATTACCCTTGCCAGGTGAAACACCCCACCTCTGTTAAGGTCACTCACAAAGGGAATGCCTTAATTTTGGTGGAGGTTTATAAGTAAAAGCCACAGATAAACTCAAGACAGATATAAATACACATATTTTAAATAGCGCAATCCAACAGACTTTTATTCATCAATACGTGTTCCAAAACAAAACATTCCATAATTGTCTCAAAATACTTCCATCATTACTACATCATAACTGTCTTGATTATTAAAGAAGCATATAACATAAATAAAGTGACAAAAATCCCCATAGTGATATCCAAAGCCATAGTCCGACCAAAAGAGACCCAAATCATACATCTACGTTCTTGGAGCTTGAACAGAACCTAACTGAGCTGAGCTGTTTCCTCCCTGTGGACCTGGGGGGGAAACGAAAGAAAAGAAGACGAAAACAAAATAGGGTCAAACATAAAGCCTGAGTAAATCTAGTAACTCTTCAGTAAGTGAATAAGAAAAGGGCATGATAGATATATACTGAAAATAGGATGATGTCACAAGCTAAGGGAGTGTCGAATGTACTATCGCACCCATATTATATCTCTGCATCTACTTGAGTTTACTCTAACTGGCACCCCATGGTAAGGGTGAAGTGATTCCCAACTTTACTTCAAGATCGGCTCCTACTCGCGTTAACGTGTGTCATACGGCCCCCAAGAATTGTAGATACCTATGCTGGTCCCACCATGGGGTGTATCAAGACCCATGGTGGTGGCCCCGACACAAATTCTAGAAGGCACAGGTTATACTACTGGTGTCTCCAGTGCCCTGGTTGTCTGCTCTGAAGTGTGTGCACTCCCGCACTCCGTTAGACCTGCACTGTGCACCCACTGTCGTCATTTGACCGCTTACAATCAGCCCAGTAATCGTGCCCCGCCCTGCCTAGTTTCAGGGTACCGTTGATACCTAAATTGGGTTACTGCTGAAACGGGTCCCTCATTACTAGGATTTTCTAGTCAAACAAGTTAAGTGGTTAAGTGTCTGTATTTACCTAACCCCACCCATCAATTCTTGTTAACATGTTGAATTTGGTTAAGTGTTATAGTTGACTTAACCCTACCACCTATCCTTAGTCTCTTAGGAGCACCAGACCACTCACATTGGAAAGGTATTGCTATGGTTACTGGATATGCCGGTTGGTTCCGGGCAGGCTTACACCATAGCTCAGTCTAATCTCGGGTCTTTATTGGGCTCAATGCTTAACCACCCACATTGGATAGGTATTGTTGTGACTACTGGACAGCCGGGCGGTTCCGGGCAGGTTTACATCACAACTCAATCCAACCTCGGGTTAAGCACGTCATGTTTTCAAAATTTACATATTTAATTATTTCTCAAATGTATATTTGTAAATGTCATATCTATTATTTTTGCATATAACAATTCATACCGCTTTAAATGTCATTGTCATTGGCATGTGCCAAACATGCCAACATATATTTTCATGTTTTACACCCAACGTTATTACCCCCGTTTATACGTTCGCAACGTTATAACAAATGTTTGGATCGACACAATTCAGCCCAACTTTATATGCGTAAGAAAAGGGGAAATTAAGACCATGTAATATTTGACAACATGTAAGTGTGTGTGGCGCATGAATTGCAATTTAGCGATACTAACATAAATGATGGGTCATGTGAACTTGCATTCAAATCAAAGTATAACTAAGTAGGTGGCATATGAGATGGCATAGTTTAGGCTAACACAAACTTGTGTTTAAACATGTTTAACTTGGCATAATGTCAAACACAAAACTAGCATGATGCATATTCACCAAAAGGTCCAATTATAACATTTAATTCACATAGCCTATTTCAACATGAACTTGCATAGTTTGTGAAACACAAACGATACTTAACATAGATCCAATTTCACTTGCAAATAAACATGAACTCGCATGATTTATGAAACCCAAACGATACTTAACATAGATCCAATTATACTTGCAAATAAACATGAAAGTGATAACATAGGCTTTGGGTCATGTAGACATAAAAGGTTTCAAGTCTAAATCATGTTTACATAAATTCTAATTTAAACTAAGGGAATATACATAGTCCATGCCATCGACATATACATAAAGGATCAATTTCTAATTTTTGCCACAACTTGCAAGTGCCATTGTTTTCATATACAATTGTTCAGTAGGCTTGCATCAATCAATTTATGCCACAAACGTCAATACACAAGTTATGACAGAATCATCACAATACATAGAATTTTATACAATATAATAACACAATTCTATTTTCTCTCACATCGAATCACATCGCAATTCTTATTCATATTCTGAAAGGTCACTATACTTACAACGAATGCAGAATCTTGAATTCTGGATTCTGAATTCTGAATTTGGAATGCGCTCCTTTGGGTAGACTGACGTTGCGTTGAAAACTTTTGATTTAAACTTTAAATCTTCTTCTTAGTTTGAATCGTCTCTAGGCTTTTTTCTTGACGGCTAGGTTCAATTCCTCCCTAGCAGCATGATGACTCCTTTCTCGTATTTTTGTGTGAATTTTCAGTTGAGAGTTGGGGTGCGTTTATAGATTTTTAAGTTATTTTGAGCCGTCAGATGAAGATAGGAGGAATCTAGGACATTCAAAATTCAAAGAGCCAATCAAGAGGTGACACGTCAGCCCTAGTGACACATAGGGCCTCAAAAATTCGAGCCAGAGCCAGACCTGGCCAGCCAGGTCGACCAGGCAGGTCGACACCCAGGTCGACACTATGGTCGACCTAGGGGGGACCAAGTCGACACCATGGTCGACCTGGGGTGACCAGGTCGACTCCATGGTCGACCCTGTGGTCGACCTGGTCTTTGGGCGGGAATTTTCCCGCCCAGCTCAGTTTGAACCTGAAATTCGAAATTTTGAAATTAAACTGAGCTGTTTGAATTTAAATTTGATTCTGAAACTTCTGAAGGCCATAACTTCTTCATACGGAGTCCGATTCTCGCAAACTCGGACTCTATCTCAAGTAGAATTCCGAGATGAACGCAATCGCGTAACCCGTTTCCCTTAATTATTTCATTTAGAATTAATTATAATTTAATTTGTGAAGCTTAGCGTTATAGAATTCACGGGGTGTTACATTCTCCCCACCTTAAAAGGATTTCGTCCCCAAAATCTTTAAATTAGGAAGAATGTATATCCTACCGTCCAACAGTCCATCTACTCAACCAACAAACACAGGCATCCACTGTCCTTAAAAGACTTCTAATGCTTCATGATCATACGTATAGTGCGTGTACATGTCCTTATCTAATGTAGAAATTAGGCGGTCTACTGATTCAGTTGACCTCCTTAATGCGAATCATGTAAGTGTCATGAATCCATTATGTATGCAAATTTTTCCTACTCATAATTCTACATGAGTGCACAACTATTCATAAAAATGTGACAACCATATGACAGCATATCAAGTTTCAACCATATACAAATAAGAGTACATATATGAATATGCAATGTGAAGTGATTGACCTGATCTATAACCTAGGGTGTGTGTGTATATGCATCCACGAGCAACCACCAGCAACCATTTGCAGCCATCATCCATAACATGTTTTCAAATACATGTTTGCATCCATTTGTTTTCTACCTAAGGAGTTAGGAAAAGGACCGAGGAGATATACCTAAAAGATAGTTAAAGCATAACTTAAGGAAAAAGAGAGAGATCAAAGATGTACCCTCAAAAAGAAGAGGGTAGGCAGCGCGTATTCTGTCCTCAGTTTCCCAAGTCGCGTCTTCCTCGGCGTCGCTCCACTGAACTTTAACGAGTTTAACTTTGCGGTTGCGTAGCTTTTTCACTTCCGTTCCTAAGATGTGGGTTGGAACTCTCCTCACAGTTGCTTCACGTTCCACTTCGGCTTCTTCTAGAATGCTAGGTTCCACCACTTCCGCTAGCTCATGCAAACACTTCCGGAGGTGAGAAACATGAAAGACATTGTGAACTTCGGCCAGTCTCTCAGGTAGCTCTAATCTATAGGCCATCTTTCCAACCTTCTCAATGATAGGAAACGGTCCTACAAATCTTGGTGCTAGCTTTCCAGCGGATCAAAAACGAACGACGTTCCTTAAAGGTGATACCTTAAGGAAAACCATGTCCCCAACCTCAAACTCAAGGTCGGTCCTTCTTTTGTCGGCGTAGGATTTCTGTCGGTCTTGGGCAGTCTTCATCCTCCTACGTATCAAGTCTACTTTCTCTGAAGTCTCTCGAATCATATCTGGTCCAAGTGTAAGCTTATCTGTAGACTCATACCAACAAGTTGGTGATTTGCACGGTCTTCCATACAAGGCTTCGAAGGGCGCCATACCGATGGTAGCTTGGTAGCTATTGTTATAGGCAAATTCCACTAAAGGAAGGTGATCCTCCCACGTCCCTCCAAAGTCGAGAACACAAAGTCTCAAAAGATCCTCTAAAACTCTATTCACCCTTTCCGTCTGGCCGTCGGTTTGGGGGTGATAGGCCGTGCTCAGACATAACTGTGTGCCTACAGCTTCTTGTAGACTCTTCCATAACTGGCTTGTGAAGATAGGGTCTCGGTCTCTAACAATGCTGGAGGGTACCCCATGGAGTCGAACTATTTCCTTGAGATAAAGAGATGCTAGAGATGCGGCAGTCCTTCTACTCTTGATAGGTATAAAGTGGGCGCTCTTAGTAAGCCTATCCACAATTACCCAAATGCTAGTGTTGCCTTTTCTCGACCTAGGTAGTCCATCAATGAAGTCCATTGAAATTCTATCCCACTTCCACTGTGGGACCTCTAAAGGATGAAGTAGTCCTCCAGGCTTCTTTTGTTCCGCCTTGACCCGTTGGCAGGTCATGCACTTAGAAACGAAACCTGTCACGTCTTGTTTCATGCCGTTCCAAAAGAAAGTCCTTTCTATATCCTTGTACATCTTATCGCCGCCAGGGTGTATGTTTACCTTGGAATGATGTGCTTCTTCGAGAACCTTCTTTGTCAACTCCTTTGCTTATGGGACGCACAATCTTCTATCTCGCCTCAGCCAGCCCTTATCATCGATGGCGTACCTACTGAGGTGACTAGAAGTCTCACCCCTAATAAGGTTATCAATCATATCAACAAGCTGTGGGTCTTCACGTTGTGCAGCCCCTATTGAGTCCAAGAGAATAGGGCGTACTTCGAGAGATGCTAGCAAACCCGGTACAAAATCTGAGGAGGGCCTAAAGTTAAAACTGGCTATATACTCTAAGCTTTGCCTTTCCACAACGAGAGGGCTTAAGGTCAGTTTCTTACGGCTCAACGCGTCTGCTACTACGTTGCCTTTGCCGGGAGTATAGGAAATTTCAAAGTCATACGAGGCAAGAAACTCCATCCATCTTTGCTGCCTCAAGTTAAGATCCTTCTGCGAGAAGAGATATTTCAACGATTTATGGTCAGTGTATAATTCGAACTTCTCGCCTAGGAGATAATGGCACCAAGACTTGAGCGCAAAGACGATGGCGACTAACTCAAGATCGTGGGTTGGGTAGTTCTTTTCATGAACTTTTAATTGTCTTCCACCATAAGCTACTACCCTTCCTTCTTGCATTAGAACGACGCCTAGACCCATTCCACATGCATCCGTGTATACCGTGAACAATTTGCTTCCATCTGGCAAAGTCAGAACTGGGGCTGTTGTGAGAGCCTTTTTTAATCGTTAGAAAGCAAACTCGCAATCCAAATCCCAAGTGAACGCCAGATTCTTCTTTGTTAGCCTTGTGAATGGGGCTGAGATTTTCGCGAAATCCCTAATAAACTTTCGGTAAAAACCGGCTAGCCCAAGAAAGCTTTGAACTTCTGTTGCATTTCTTGGTGTCTTCCAATCTTGCACTGCCACCACTTTCGCGGGGTCCACGGCCAACCCTTCTTTGGACACTATATGCCCCAGAAATCTTACCTCTTTTCTCCAGAAGTGACACTTGGAGAATTTGGCTTTTAACTGACGTGAACGGAGAGTTTCCATGATTTCTTTCAGATGCTGAGCATGCTCTTCCTCATTCTTTGAGAAGATTAAGATATCATCTACGAAGACAACCACAAATTTGTTGAGGAATTCTCTGAACACCCTGCTCATTAGGTCTACGAAATAAGCGGGTGCATTTGTCAAGCCGAAAGGCATGACAAGCCACTTGAAGAAACCGTCTGGGGTTCTGAACGCCGTTTTATCAATACTATCTTCAGCTACTCTTAGCTGATGGAACCCAGTTGCCAGATCAAGTTGGGAGAAGACCGTTGCACCTACAAGCTGATCAAACAAATCGTCGATTCGGGGAAGAGGGTGTCTATTTTTCTTGGTCAATTTGTTTAACTCCCTATAGTTGACGCAAAGGCGAAGCGAACTGTCCGCTTTGGTTGTGAACACCACTGGAGCACCCCATTCCGAAATGCTCCGTCTAATGAACCCTTTTTCGAGAAGTTCTTTAACCTGCTTACTAAGCTCCTTTCTCTCCTTTGGAGCCATGTGTCTGACAGGTAAAGCTACAGGCTTTGCGTTATCCACAAGATATATGCGGAAGTCTATTTCCCGCCTTGGAGGTAAGCCTTTCACCTCCTCAAAGACATCCGGATATTCCCGGACTACTCTAACCGATTGCAAATTTTCATCAGAAGCATCAAGCGACTCTAGATAACTTAGCATAACAGCATTCAAGGGATTACAAGAAATTTCTAGAGTGTTACCAAGCCGAGTCAAGAGCCTAACTACTCTTTTCTCACAATCAAGAATGGCACTATTACTGGATAACCAGTCCATGCCTAAGATCAAACCATACCCCGAGAAGCCTAAGACAAAGGCATCACAACTAAACTCAACGTTGAGAATAGAGATTTTCAAACCCAAACAAACCATTGACGAGCCCCCAATTGGATTTGAAACTACTAAGGGATCTTCTATCATACTAGTGTCTAGATGCAGAGATTCTACTAAGGCAGAGGAAATAAAAGAGTGTGATGCGCCAGAGTCAAAAAGTGTACGAACTGGATGATCATAAAGATAGACAACACTTTCTACAGAAATATTACTACCTCTTTCTTGCTGAGGTGCCACTAGCGCATGAACCTGACCCCTGAAGTGGATCCAGCTTTCTGTCCCTGCCCTTTCTCCTTTGGGCAGTCCTTAGTTTGGTGCCCAGTCTCTCCACAATGGAAGTAACCACCCATCTTCGCCTTTCTTTTCCGGCATTCTTTTGATATATGGCCCACAATGCCACAGAAATTGCACCTTCTCTTCTCACGGGGCTTATTGTTCTTTCCTCCTTTCTTGAAGTCTAATTTCTTTGCTTGTAGACCCTCTTTCTTCTCTTCCACCTTAACTTCTTTCTTACCGTGATCTTCCTCGTGTAGCAACGCCATGTCCACCAAGCTTTCATAAGTCGCTCCTGTGGATACATGGGTCATGGCAAGGATGTTTAGAGGCTCATTTAAACCCTTGATGAAGCGAAGTGCCTTCTTGTGTTGGGTGTTTACTAAGTCTAACCCAAATCTGGCCAGCTGGTAAAACTTATTAACATATTCCCTGATCATCATGCTTCCCTGTTTCAGAGATAGGAACTTTTCCATTTGCATGCTCCTTTTTGCTTGGGAGAGAAATTTCATTTCAAACCTTGTCCTGAAGTCTTCCCATGTTTCCACCGCCCTCTGAGCATTGGTAACTTCCCACCAATACGAAGCCTCATCCTTAAGCAACCATACCGCTAGGTGTATCTTTTTCCTGTCATCCACTCCAAAGATGACAAACAGATCCTCAGTCTCCTTTAGCCAGTTTCTTGCCCCTACAAAGGATTATGTCCCATAAAAATCTTTTCCACCCATTGCCTTGAAGTCTCTACATGTTTTTACGAAGGCATTTCCATGAGGAGGTGGAGGAGTAGCCGCGGCCATTGGAGGAGGGATGTCTGCTGGGCCCGCGCCATTAGCCATTGCTTCTAAGTACCTCCTAAACCAGCCGGGAATCGACACTCCTTCCGAGAGGTTAAGGTCTCTAGTCATGCTGAAACAGAAAGGGAAAAATTCAAAACGAAGGATAGAGAGAGGTAGATGGGGCACATGGCTTTAGGGGATTTTGTCTTTTCATAAATATAACACTTTTTCTTGAATAACGCTTCTTTAAATTTTCTCTTTGAAAACAATTTCAAAACTTTTATCTTATCCGGTAAACCTATGCTCTGATACTAAGTGAAACACCCCACCTCTGTTAAGGTCACTCACAAAGGGAATGCTTTAATTTTGGTGGAGGTTTATAAGTAAAAGCCACAGATAAACTCAAGACAAATATAAATACACATAGTTCAAACAGTGGAAACCAACAGACTTTTATTCATCAATACGTATTCCAAAACAAAACATTCCATAATTGTCTCAAAATACTTCCATCATTACTACATCATAACTGTCTTGATTATTAAAGAAGCATAAAAAATAAATAAAGTGACAAAAATCCCCATAGTGATATCCAAAGCCATAGTCCGAGCAAAAGAGACCCAAATCAAACATCTACGTTCTTGGAGCTTGAACAGAACCTGACTGAGCTGAGCTGTTTCCTCCCTGTGGACCTGGGGGGAAACGAAAGAAAAGAAGACGAAAAGAAAATAGGGTTAGACATAAAGCCTGAGTAAATCTAGTAACTCTTCAGTATGTAAATAAGAAAAGGGCATGATAGATATATACTGAAAATAGGATGATGTCACAAGCTAAGGGAGTGTCGAATGTACTATTGCACCCATATTATATCTCTGCATCTGCTTGAGTTTACTCTAACTAGCACCCTAAGGTAAGGGTGAAGTGATCCCCAACTTTACATAAAGACCGGCTCCTACTCGCGTTAACATGTGTCATACGGCCCCCAAGAATTGTAGATACCTATGCTGGTCCCACCAATGGGTGTATCAAGACCCATGGTGGCGGCCCCGATACAAATTCTAGAAGGCAAAGGTTATACTACCGGTGTCCCCAGTGCCCTGGTTGTCTTCTTTGAGGTGTGTGCACGCCCACACTCCGTTAGACCTGCACTGTGCACCCACCGCCGTCGTTTGACCGCTTACAATCAGCCCAGTAATCGTGCCGCACCTTGCCTAGTTTCAGGGTACCGTTGATACCTAAATTGGGTTACTGCTGAAACGGGTCCCTCGTTACCAGGATTTTCTAATCAAACTTGTTAAGTGGTTAAGTGTCTGTATTTACCTAACCCCCACCCATCAATTCTTGTTAACATGTTGAATTTGGTTAAGTGCTATAGTTGGCTTAACCCTACCACCTGTCCTTGGCCTCTTAGGAGCACCAGACCACTCACATTAGACACGTATTGCTACGGTTACTGGATATGCCGGTCGGTTCCGGGCAGGTTTACACCGTAGCTCAGTCTAACCTCGGGTCTTTATTTGGCTCAATGCTTAACCACCCACATTGGATAGGTATTGTTGTGACTACTGGAAAGCCAGGCGATTCCAGGCAGGTTTACATCACAACTCAATCCAACCTCGGGTTAAGCACGTCGTGTTTTCTAAATTTACATATTTTATTATTTCTCAAATGTATATATGTAAATGTCATATCTATTGTTTTTGGGTATAATAATTCATACCGCTTTAAATTTCATTGTCATTGGCATGTGCCAAACATGCCAACATATATTTTCATGTTTTACACCCAACGTTATTACCCCCGTTTATACGTTCGCAACGTTATAAAAAATGTTGGGCTCGACACAATTCAGCCCAAATTTATAAGCGTAAGAAAAGGGGAAATTAAGAACATGTAATATTTGAAAACATATAAGGGTGTGTGGCGCATGAACTTGCAATTTAGCGATACTAACATAAATGAAGGGTCATGTGAACTTGCATTCAAATCAAAGTATAACTAAGTAGGTGGCATATGAGATGGCATAGTTTAGGCTAACAAAAACTTGTGTTTAAACATGTTTAACTTGGCATAATGTCAAACACAAAACTAGCATGATGCATATTCACCAAAAGGTCCAATTATAACATTAAATTCACATAGCCTATTTCAACATGAACTTGCATAGTTTGTGAAACACAAACGATACTTAACATAGATCCAATTTCACTTGCAAATAAACACGAACAAGCATGATTTATGAAACCCAAACGATGCTTAACATAGATCCAATTATACTTGCAAATAAACATGAAAGTGATAACATAGGCTTTGGGTCATGTAGACATAAAAGGTTTCAAGTCTAAATCATGTTTACATAAATTCTAATTTAGACTAAGGGAATATACATAGTCCATGCCATCGACATATACATAAAGGGTCAATTTCTAATTTTTGCCACAACTTGCAAGTGCCCTTGTTTTCATAAACAATTGTTCAATAGGCTTGCATCAATCAATTTATGCCACAAACGTCAATACACAAGTTATGACGGGATCATAACACAATTCTATTTTCATTCACATCGAATCACATCGCAATTCTTATTCATATTCTGAAAGGTCACTATACTTACAACGAATGCAGAATCTTGAATTCTGGATTCTGAATTCTAAAATTGGAATGCGCTCCTTTGGGTAGACTAACGTTGCGTTGAAAACTTTTTATTTAAACTTTAAATCTTCTTCTTAGTTTGAATCGTCTCTAGGCTTTTCTCTTGACGGCTATGTTCAATTCCTCCCTAGCAGCATGACGACTCCTTTCTCATATTTTGGTGTGAATTTTCAGTTGAGAGTTAGGATGTATTTATAGATTTTTAAGTTGTTTTGAGCCGTCAGATGAAGATAGGAGGAATCTAGGCCATTCAAAATTCAGAGAGCCAATCAAGAGGTGATACGTCAGCCCTAGTGACACACAGGGCCTCAGAAATTCGAGCCAGACCTGGCCAGCCAGGTCGACCAGGCAGGTCGATACCCAGGTCGACACTATGGTCGACCTGGGGGGACCAGGTCGACACCATGGTCAACCTGGGGAGACCAGGTCGACTCCATGGTCGACGCTATGGTTGACCTAGTCTCGGGGCAGGAATTTTCCCGCCCAGCCCAGTTTGAACATGAAATTCGAAATTTTGAAATTAAACTGAGCTGTTTGAATTTAAATTTGATTCTGAAACTTCCGAAGGCCATAACTTCTTCATACGGAGTCCGATTCTCGCAAACTCGGACTCTATCTCAAGCAGAATTCTGAGACGAACGCAATGGCGTAACCCATTTCCCTTAATTCTTTCATTTAGAATTAATTATACTTTAATTTGTGAAGCTTAGCGTTATAGAATTCATGGGGTGTTACACCTGGGGTATAAGAAATCTCAAAGTCATGAGACGCTAGGAACTCCATCCACCTTTGTTGCCTTTAATTAGGATCCTTCAGCGAGAATAAGTACTTGAGGGATTTATGATCGGTGTACGATTCGAACTTCTCTCCAAGTGAATAATGGCGCTATGTCTTAAGCGTGAATACAATGGTAGCTAGCTCTAAGTAATGAGTTGGGTAGTTCTTCTCATGAACCCCTAGCTGTCTACCTCCATAACATACTACCCTTCCCTCTTGCACCAGAACCGCACCAAGCCCTGTACCACATGCATCAGTGTACACTGTAAACACTTTGTTCCCATCGGGCAAGGTCAAGACTGGGGTTGTTGTCCGAGTCCTCTTCAATCACTGGAAAGCAACATCATAGTCTATATCCCACGAAAACGTCAAATTTTTCTTCGTCAGCCTGGTGAGTGGGGCTGATATCTTTGTGAAGTCCTTAATGAACTTCATATAATAGCCTGCTAACATAGAGAACTTCTCACCTCTGTTGCATTATTTAGGATCTGCCAATCTTGAACTGCAACTACCTTTGCGGGATCTACTGCTATCCTATCTTTAGAGACCACATGCCCTAGAAATCTTACCTCTTTTCTCCAAAAATGGCATTTAGAGAATTTCTCCTTAAGTTGATGCGCACAGAGAGTTTTCAAAACCTCTCTCAAATGTTGGGCATGCTCTTCCTTGCTCTTCGAGAAAAATAAGATGTCATCAACAAAAATCATGACAAATTTATTTAGAAACTCCCGAAACACCCTATTCATCAGATCAAAAAAATAGGCGGGTGCATTCGTCAACCCAAAAGGCATAACGAGCTATTCAAAGAAACCATATGGTGTCCTCAAAACGGTCTTGTCTATATTGTCCTCGGCCATCCTCAACTGATGAAACCCCGTGGCCAAGTTTAACTAAGAGAAAATATAGGCACCAACAAGCTGGTCAAATAAATCATCTATCCTCGGGCGTGGGTGCCTGTTCTTCTTAGTGAGTATATTCAACTCCTTATAGTCTACACATAAGCCAAGCGAACCATCCTCCTTAGTTGCGAATACCACCGGAGCACTCCATTCAGATATGCTTCGCCTAATAAACCCTTTCTCAAGTAGCTCCCCTACTTGCTTGCTAAGCTCCCTCCTTTCCCTTGGAGCCATATGGCGCATAGGCAATGCAATTGGTTTTGCATTATCCACCAAGTATATACGGAAGTCAATCTCACACCTCGGAGGTAAGCCTCGAACCTCATCAAAAACAGCGGGATACTCACAGACTACTGGTATAGATCGCAGATTATCGATAGATGCATCAATTGACTCCAGGAAACTAACCATGACAAACCCCTTTGGGTCACAAGAAATATCGAGGGTCCTCTCATGGCAAGTCAAAATTCTAACTAGCCTCCTCTCGCAATCCAGAATGGCACCATACATGGCTAGCCAATCCATCCCTAGAATCAAACCATAGCCCATCAAACCAAGCACATATGCATCACATTCAAATTCGATGCCTAACAGAGATATTCTCAAACCCCGACAAATCATAAACAGATGAGCCGTACCCCCAATGGGGTTTGAGACAACAATGAGATCCAAAACCATACTAGTACTAAGGTGCAGAGACTTAACCACAGAATCAGATATAAAAGATTGCGAAGCGCCAGAATAAAAAAAAGAGTATAACAGAATGATTGGAAAGGTAAATAAAAACTTTCCTACCTATTTCAGGTACAATGGAGACGAGAGCATACACCGGCCCTCCAAAAAATCCTGCCCTTTGGTCCTGTCCTTGCTTCTTCCGGCATTCCCTCTTATAGTGTCCAACTTCACCACAGTTGAATCAAGCATTCTTCCTTCTTCTGCATTACTTGACCAAATGATCCAAGTGCTCATGACATTTCTTCTTGCCTTTATTTGAACTTTATCTGTGTTTCCTTCTTAGACCATCATTTTTCTCATCCTTGGGTTGTGCTCCTTAGCCCTAACTCCCTTATTCTCCTTTTTACCATCCTGTGTAACAAGTTAACGATTCTCTCGAAAGCTGCCTCCCTCGCACGGAAATCCTTACAAAGCTCGAGAAAATTATCCATAGGGGAAACTACTGCGGCTACAGATGGAGGTTAGGCACTTCATTGCCCTTCGACATGTGTCGTATTTTTAACATGCCTACGGAACCATGCCACAATGGGGACACCTTTCAGGAAGAATCAGTTTCCCCAAGCAAAAGGAAAAAAGGAATCAAGCGGAGGATCGAGAGACATTACATATGGCTTTGGGGAATATGTATCTCAAAATAGACTTTTCTTTAGAAAATGATTTTTTTTAAAACCTTTTTGAAAACAATTTTACAAATCTTTTATCCAATCTGATAACCTTCAGCTCTGATACCAAGTGCGAAACCCCACGTCCGTTAATGTCACTCATTAAGATAATGGATTAAGTTTCGTGAAGCGTTATGGGTAAACATAAACATAACAAGACAGTTATAAAATAGAAGCGGAATTTAAAATTTTATTAAGCATAAAACATCGTAGTTCAAAACATGGTTACATCATATGTCTGAAATGCATAAAACCCAGTACATCATTAATTTTTTTGTCTTGTACTTAAAACATCAGAGTACAATAATAAAAGAAGCATAATCTCCAAAACATAGCCATAATAGAGAGATATGAGATCAAATAGTACATCTAAGCAGCTCCAAGCAAGATGAAAGAAGAATCCTGATCAAACTTGAGTATTCCCACCCTGAGAACCTGGGGGAAACGGAAGAGAAAGAAGTGGAAACAGAATGGGTCAGACATAAAGTCTGGTGAGTCCAGTTACATTTAGCATATAAATAATTAAAAGTATCATAACAGGCATATAAACTAGGCAAGAGAGATACAACATATAAGGCAGGTATGACAAGGTAAATAGGATAAACATGATAGAATAAATAGCTCTTCCCTAACACTTTTCTCTGCACCAATACTAGTGTCATATGAACAAGATGATCCCCAACAAGTATAAGATGGTAGATTTAGGCGTACTTCTAGTGAGAGGTTTAACCCCATATAATAACAGGCAACCCAACTGAACATACCGGAGTTACCCCCAAGGATAATAACGGGCTCCAAAACATACCAGAGTCTAGATGTACCCCAATTACTACCCCAATCGATCAGCTCCTTACTCCGCAGATACCCTTTTGCTGGCCCCATAGCAACCCTTCGTTTCCAGGATGTGCACAACCATATCTACAGGTTTCACTGCGTCTAAACCTCCTCTGCCGGACCCATGCACACACATGACCCCATCGGAGCGCGTCGCGCACACCACCCCTTCGTTTGATCTCTTACAATCAGCCCAGTAATCGTTTCCCCGACTCCGACCTAGCTCGGAGTACTCGTTTGATACCTATATATGGGTTACTGACTGAAATGGGTCCCACACACAAGATGATACAAGCTTCCCTCTACGGTTGCATCCCCACTAGGTTTTCCACATTTTATGCCATACCAGAGTAAACGATTGCATAACCCCATAGGTTAAGTTTGTGGGCTTATATATGAATATTACCCACCACCCCAGATGTAATTAATCCACACACTATTTCAAACAAGTTTACTTAACCCCTACTCAAATTAGCATGTTCATACAATCCCTATGGATTCAACCAGGTTAGGTATTCATTTATTATTTTATTGTTATAATGCATTAGACCTCCTATATTAAGCCTACAACTTGTGGATGCTGGTTATGTCAGACGGGTCCGGGCAAACTTCTTCGACAAATCGGTCTTAACCTCATGTCTTAGCATGTCACGTGTTTGTGCACTTAGACCCCTCACATTAGATTCACCACTTGTGGCCGCTGGATATGTCGGTCGGTTCCGGGCAAACTTCCACCACAAGTGTATTCTAACGTCGTGTCTAAGCGCTGTTACAGTTTATAATTACTGTAATTCTAGGCATTTCCATTATTAACCAATTATTCCTATGTCATTATAGGTTTTCATGCACTTTTTTCCCAAGTCATGTTCATAATGAACATTAAGGTCTTTAATCACAATTTTGGTTTATGCCCCAAATCCACATTCATATATTTCATTCAAGTTATGCCCAAATTTCCCAATACAAGCTATGCCCCAATTTTAACGTTTTCCCATCATTCCCAATTTAATGCATTCGCATATTTCAGCGTATGCCTAGGCTCGAAGGTAGACGGACTATGAAATAAAAAGGAAAAAGGAGGGAAGAGAACAGAAGTAATCACAATAACAGGATTGATATATGATAGTAAAATAGGCATAGCAACTAATAAACATACAGTGACAAAGTTGGGTATAATGATAAGATAGGCACAAAGGAACAGATCTGATGAACATGTGATAGAAGAACATATTCTAACATAATAGGGACATCATAAGAAGGCATGATGAGATCTAAATAATGAATTCGGTCAAAAAACAACAGTAGATCTGACATGATAAATAGGTATAGGCTTAGATCTAGTTCATAGTATAGTCAGAGTAACTTAGATACACAGGTTATAACAGATCTGGTATGATTCAAATAGTCACGGGCTTAGATCCAAGTTATCGTCATGTCAAGATTATCTTTAAAGTATTGAGATCTAAATTTAACGTAGACTCACTATGATTGGATCTAGAAAATAGAAGAAAGATTGCAGATATTGAATCACAGATCTCTAAACTTGAATGACTTGATTGCTGAAGAAGAAAAGGCTGGATTTAATCTGGGCAGAGGCAGCATCTAGTCCTCCATTGTTTTTTTTAGAATGAATAAAACAATGAGAATGGGGTCATATATGTAGCCGTCAGAAAACCCAAAAATCTGCCTGATTTACGAGGGTGTCGACCCCTCCTTGGTTTGTCGACCTAGGGGTCGACACCCCCCTTATGGGGTCGACCCATGGGTCGACACCACCTTGATGGGGTCGACACCCATAGGCGAGAAATTTCCCGCTCTCCTTTTTCTGCTCGAATGTGAACTGTTTTGAATTTCTGGAATTATTTTATTCATATATATTCTTCTTATGCGTATACAAACTTCAAACCTTAATAACTTCTTCATACGGTGTCCGTTTTACGCAAACCAGGTGTCTATTTTGACCAGAATTCCAAGATGAATGCAATGGCGGTGTCCGTTTCACTTAATTATGAATATTTAATTAAGTATTCTTTAATTTATCATCTTTAGTGTTGTTAAAATTATGGGGTGTTACAAGCAAAGTACAATCGTAACTGCCTGGAATGTCACTGACCTCTTTCTTCTATTGCTCATCCATGAAATTATGATGGTAAAAAGCGAGCAACTTGGCGATGCTCTGCTTGATAGCGTGGATTTGGCTGATGTGACCGCCTCCCTTGATCCGATTTAGGGGTTGTAGAGTGAGTCGGCTAAAAAAAGGTACCTGTAGAGTTAGAGATAATCAATTTAGGTTTTTTTGAAAGTTTTTTGAAAGCAATGCGGATAAGGGGATGGAAGGAGGCGGTGATTTAGGGAAAATAAAACAAGAAAGCGGGAATAGATGAAAATGAAGCGGGAATTAACCAAAAACGCGCTGGAGTTTAACGTGTTTGCTTCTAACTAATCTATATTTGCAAGTTTTAATTCTTTTTCTCAAAGGTAATAACATATTTTATGTGGAAAATGTGGATAGATGAGTTGGATTGGTTTGAACCGTTGGATTACTCATCATCTACGGTTATTTATTTGTTTATTCTGATAACGCGGATTATTGACCTGAATTTTATTTATGTAAAGCTACGCTTTAAACTGGTGTTGCACGTCACAACACTAGAGTTCCAACCGCAACAGTGCATTCACGTCTAATGTAACAACATATGAACATTGTTGCAGAAGATCAAAGAAAGCATAATTTTCGCCACACTTTTCATGCAACGCACACACAGTAGTATCGAATATGCTCACTTTTGTAAGTGTTAGTAGATATCGTGGAGGAAAAGACAGGCATAGTTTTCATAGGATTAGAACAAGATTGTCGGAATTGCAGAAACCTGACCAAGAACAAAGCTTTGACAGTTATTGATTTTATTGCACTTGGGAACGAAGTGGGGAGAAACTGTTCTTTATTGTCAAGATGAAAAAGGGAATGTGTAGAGGAAAAAATTATAAGTAGTTTATTGCAATGAAGAAAATGAAGAAGTGAAACGCTGATCAATTATTTTGAAATGGAAAGAAGTAACAATGACACCTAAGCAATTTCAAGTTCCCGCTTTAAGATTTAAGTTATAGATTTCAAGGACATAGAGGACTACATTACCTGCCAATGTCAAAGGCAAGCGAATGATATACAAAGCTCCCCCTTCCCTGTAGCTCCAAAATGTTCCAAGTTTCACATAAAAAATAAAGGGCTTCGTTTTTTCTGCAATGTAACCCTTACCGTCCACAACCATTCACCCTCTGTGCAGTTCACTGTGAATCATATTCAGTCTTAGCATCGTCAATCTCTATAGCCCTCTAGCACGACTCAGCTTGTACATATTGAAACTTAAGTTCGCTCAGTATCTGCACTATATAGTTCGCTAATTTGCTCGCCAGTTACAATTGGATTCAAGTAGTACTCAATCTTTAGTTTTGCCACACCTTCAGCTAGTTTAATTCCTTCCAATTATTGAACTAGTATCACCTTTACAGTGCTTATCAACCTACACAATTGAGTTCATTTGTTCAATCTGCTCACTTGGAGGTTTGGTTATCAGTTTGTGCAGTCAAGGCATATCGGCTTTCGCAGTCTATGGTTGCACAACCGTTGTTTTGTGTCTTCTTCGGCATTTGTTCCAATTTCTCAGCCTGTAGTGCTTCAGTTAAGTCTAAAACAATCACTATGTCACATTTTAGTACATTTCAACACATATCATTACGACTTCATCTCACAAATAACAGTCCAGTCATAGCAACCAGCAACCAACCTATATGGTCATTACCATTTATGGTTTAGAGTTTACGCGGACTTCAAATTTAAGGTATTAATCCTATGTCAAAAGAAATACAATGATGTGAAATTTGATGGAGGAATTAACACAATAAAATAGTGAATTATAAAAATATTAATATGCACGTAATTATTTAAATAATAATAAATTATCAAAATCTTACCTTACAATTAACTTTTAAAACTCACATATCAAGTTTTCCTGAAGCAAATACATACAGTTACCTCTTATCATCCATCAACTCTATACTTCAAAGATACACAGTAATAAAGTTAATTACTTTTCACACGTCCAAAATATAGGGAAACAATAAATCTTAGGTCAAAGAAATTATGTTAGTATGCATAAACTTGAAAAGGAATCTTCACAGCAAATAAGTATTGACATGTTACTACTAAGATTATATCTTATAGCTTCTAAAACACAAACGTGCGTATAAAAATTTAAGCAATATCAAAGCATACATATGGCGACGAAAGGACGGTTCAAATACATAACAAATCAATACGAACAAACAGTAAAGACCAATATATATACCAACATCATTTTGCGTCTTGTTTCTCCGCCCACTCTTGTTCATTTCTAACCTCAGAATCTATAGATTCCCAACTAAAATGAGTTATTTATGCATAAAAATAGTTGATGTTGGAGTGGAAGTTCTTATCCATAAAGCTACAAACTTCACTTCTATTAGTCTACATAAATTATCCAGTACGTAAAGAATGCAAAATTTCTGAAAAATAATTGCAAAATTGGCTGAAGATGTTGAACTATCCTTGTAAAAGTAAAACATATGAAGTGTTAAAAAATGTCGATAAATACAACAAAACTTCATATTTTACGGAAAGAATATCTAACAGAACAATGATGTTCAACCAATCCCTGGTATAACAAGATTAGTACTCTGTAATATGGCCTAGTACTTCATAATGCGAGGTACATATGAATACATTACTAGGTTAGACTATAAATATTGCTTTACTGGGGAATTCATATAATTTTGCAAAAAAAGAACCTTTCAATTTCTAGCTTTCCTACAAATGTTGCTAATCCCAATACCTACATTTCCTTGTTGAAGCATAATACGCCATTTGCCTCATATCAAGTTAACAATCACTTTACATGTTCCTTCTCGAACAAATCTTATGACCTAACAATTACAAAACAAAGAAGTAAAATAATCAAAAATATATAAAAAAAGAAAATGAAAAGAAAGAAAGAAAGGGAAAGGAAAATCACAACATGACAATAATTGTAACAACATGAATTTTTAGTAAGTTTGAAATTAATAAATTGATTTGAATTTTAAATTTCGATATTAAAACACCATTTTGTTTTGAAATGAATGAAATAAATGAAATGATTTCTGTGTATAAACAAAAGTAAGTAAGAATGAACAGTGAAATTAAACAACTATAAAAAATGAATGTAATTGTATAATTTAACATGTGTTATTAAATTTATGTAAGTTTATAAAAATTAAATTTAAATAGTAAAATTGAGTCAACGAATATATTGACATTCCAAATCTATTGAAATATCAAATTTTTCAAAAATGTTAGTTTAGTGTCAAATTAGTTAAATTTGAAATTTTGTCAAAATTTGAAAGTTATTGAAATTTGAATTCGTCTATTGAAATTCAATTTCATTTACCCAAAATTCGCGTTTGTAACTGTAAAAACGCGCAAAATGGACTATGTTTGTAGAATCTCTTACCCCTCTTTCCTTTTATTCTTATTGTTTGCATCTGGGCTAAGTGAACGTGTGTTTTGAGATTATTTGGTCCAACACACTTAAGTTCCATAACCTTTTACGTTAAATTACTGAAGAGACATCTTAGTTCAGAAATAAATCATGTATTATTTTTATTTCTCATTCCCCCTCATTTCTTTAAAAATTTCCTGAGAAATCCATGGCTTCTTCCTCTTCCTAGATCTAAAATTCTTCATCTCATCTTTCTCCTCCTTTTAAATTAAAAAACTCAAATCTAATCTCCTGTCTCTTACTCCTTTCATATCCTAAAACATACCCCTAACCCTAATCCCGTTTTCTCCTTTTATTTTAACAAAATTTTCTAGATTTTGGCTTTGTCTTCTCGCACCCATAACTTACTGCTAGAAAACCAAAATCGATTTTTTTTTTCAAATCATGTAAATTTAAATAGCTACAATTTTTATATTGAAGACTTTTCAAATTTCGAAATCTACTATGCTGAAATCTCGAATCTTTAGGACTCATTTTCGGACTTAGGTTTCTGATCTGAAAAAATAGATCTAAGTATTTTCTTCGTATCCCCCTCAAAAAGGACAAATTAATTAAAAAAATTATCCAAAAGGACAAGCCACTAATAATTTATCCATAAGGATAGTAAATAGGCCAGCCCAACGTAACCCCTCTTTTATTACTTTCTTTTTATCGTTTCACTGAAATCTCTAGTCGCTGACCACCTCTTCCATCAAACCCTAGTCGCCTCAGACGATCAACTTCCACCACGTCACTGGCCGCCTCTTCCATCAAACCCTAATCGCCTCAGGCAAACAACTTCCGCCTGTTCCATCAAATTTCTCGATCTCGCGCGTGTTCGTTTGCTGAAATCGTTCACGAAATTAGGGTAAATTCGATTGCTATGATTCGTTTGGCAGTAATTATGATTTTTTGATTTCGTGAATTTGTCCTAGAAAATCAAATGAGAGAGATGAACGAGAAAAAAACGCTAGAAAAAGCTTTTTTTTATGGTGAAGTTAGCAGCAGTTCGTAGGTATCATTTTTCCATTTTTTTAGGGATCATTTTTCTTGTATTAATAGTGTTATGTTGTTTGTTTATAGTTTTGATACTATATCAGTTTTGTACTTGTACTATTGCATTAGATTTGCAACTCAATCGAAATTATGTCATTTTAATTAATCAAAGTGAGATGTAAACATTTTTATTCATTAGTTTTCCTTTAAAATATCAAAGCAGTTTTAAGGTATCATTTATATATATTTTTAGGTATCAGTTTTATATTTTCAACATGAATTTACATCATAGCAGTTTTTAGTTATCATTTTTATATATTTTTTTGTATCAGGTTTATATTTTCTACTTGAATTTACATCATAGCAGTTTTTAGTTATCATTTTTATATTTTTTTAGGTATCATTTTTATATTTTCTGGTTGAATTTACATTATTATGTTGGTATAAGTTTTGATTGTGTATGAATTCTTGTAGATGCTGCATGCTGTTGGAATTTACTTGAATTCAAGGCTGGATTGAGTACAAGTAAAAGTAAATACATGAATGCGTGCTTGGAATGGGGAGCAGTGTTGTATGTACTTATATTGTGTAGGAAAACAATGTATCCTAGTATACCAGTTATGTATAGTTGTAGGTATCATATGATATAAGTGGATATTATTGTGTATTATTGAGAATAATCTCATTTTCTGATAATTGAATTGAATCGATTGCTATTTTTCTTAAATCAGCAGGTATTATTGAGAATAAATATTATTTTTGAGAGATTTGAATTGACTAGATGGGTGTTATTTTTTTATCAGTGGGTATCTGTTAGAATTAATGTTGCATATCAAAAAAATTCAATTACCAAAGCAAACAAATCTACCTACTTGCCGCAGTTTTCATACACAAAGCCATAAAAATGATACCTAAAAATATATAAAAATGATACCTAAAAACTGCTTTAATATTTTAACGATAAAAGTAATACAGAAAATGTTTGTATCACAAGTTGATTGATTAAAATGAAATAAATTCAATTGAATTACAAAGCTAGTGCAACAGTACAGCAACAAAATTAATACAACAACAATAAGTAACTAAAAAAAACATAGCACAGTGAATACAGAAAAAATGATACCAAAAAAATATATAAAAATGATACCTAAAAACTGCAGCAATGTTTTAAATAAAAAGTAGCACAAAAATTACTTACATCACAGTGAAATATAATTTATTCACAATTTGATTGATTAAAACGAAATAAATTCAATTGAATTACAAAGCTAGTGCAACAGTACAGCAACAAAATTAATACAACAACAAAAATTAACTAAAAAAAACATAGCACAGTGAATACATAAAAAATAATACCCAAAAAAATATAAAAATGATACCTAAAAACTGCAGTAATGTTTTAAATAAAAAGTAGCACAAAAATTATTTACATCACAGTGAAATATGATTTATTCACAATTTGATTGATTAAAATGAAATAAATTCAATTGAATTACAAAGCTAGTGCAACAGTACAGCAACAAAAAGTAACTAAAAAAACATAGCACAGTGAATGCAGTAAAAAAGATACCTAAAAAAATATAAAAATGATACCTAAAAACTGCTATGATGTAAATTAACACAGAAAATACAAAAATGATAACTAAAAAAAATATAAAAATGATACCTAAAAACTGCTTTGATATTTTAAAGGAAAACTAATACAAAAAATGTTTACATCCCACTTTGATTGATTAAAATGACATAATTTCGATTGAGTTGCAAAGCTAATGCAACAGTACATGTAGAAAACTGATATAGCACCAAAATTATAATCACAAAAGCATAACACTGTTAAAACACGAAAAATGATACCTAAAAAAATAGAAAAATGATACATAAAAACTGCTGCTAACTTCACCATAAAAAAAAGTATTTTCCACCGATTTTTTTCTCCTTCATCTCTCTCGTTCGATTTTCTACGACGAATTCGCAAAATAAAAAAAAACGAAATCACCTTTACTGCCTATCAAATCAAAATCCGCGATACTTTCAATAATCGACGAAGTTTTTGAGCCAAAATTAGGGCAAATCGACAAATTTAGGGCAAATCTCTTGAACGAATTCCCAAATCAGTATCCGCATGATCGATTTTGATATGGATGTTTGAAGAAGATTGCTGGAGATCGAAACAAAACAGGAAAAAAAATTGCGTTCATACTCAATGACGAGATCGACGGCGATAGCATATTGATGAAGAAAAGAAAAAAGCGGCCGAATAAATTATTGTAGTGTATTATCCTTATGGTTAAATTTTTAGTGGGATGTCCTTATGAATAAAAAAGCCCTTAGTTTTGTCTTTGTAAATATTTTCCTGTATTTTTCTTTCTCATTCCCCCTCATTTCTTTAAAATTTTCTTGAAAAATCCATGGCTTCTTCCTCTTTCTAGATCTAAAATTCTCCATCTCATCTTTCTCCTCCTTTTAAATAAAAAAACTCAAATCTAATCTCCTATCTATTTCTCCTTTCATATCCTAAAAAAAAAACCCTAACTATAATTCCTTTTTCTCCTTTTATTTTCACAAAATTTTCCAGATTTTTGCTTTGTCTTCTCGCACCCATAACTTACTGTTAGAAAACCAAAATCGACTTTTTTTTTTAAATCATGTAAATTTAAATCGCTACAATTTTTATATTGAGGACTTTTTCAAATTTCGAAATCTACTATGCCGAAATCTCGAATCTTTAGGACTCATTTTCGGACTCAGGTTTCTGATCCAAAAAATAGATCTAAATAATTTCTTCGTATCCCCCTCAAAATTTATTGAAAAACAATTTTTATTTTGGGTCAAATTGAAATAGCTACAATTTTGGTATTGAATAGTTTTTCTGAATTAAAATTATTTAAAGTCGTAACAACCAATCTTTCATATGCATTTTTGGATCCAGATTTCTGATCCGAAAATATTTCTGTCGCTGTTTTGATAATATCTTCTTCAAATTTTATCGAAAATCAGTTTTTTTTTTAAAATAGAAGTGAAAAGAAATTCCAAAAAAAATTTGTTAACCAATTTTACAAATTCTAATCACTAACGCCATAAATGGCCTATTGCAATGAAATTACAAGATATTGCTAGGTACAATGTAACGATAGCTATGCTGATTTTGGTCTATTACAACATTCTCTTCATGGTGTTAGCATAGATATCAGTAAGATGTTGTACTAGCTACAAGTATATTCAAATTAATAAAAATTTGCTACTCAACGATCCACATCATCATTTAAAACAAAATCTCAACCATCAATTCACACCTCAGCTATTTCTATTTTTATTTTTGATTTGCCCGCTTTCCTTTTCATTTCCTTCTGACCCTAAACCTTTCAAACTTTTCTTCATCACCCCATTCTTCTTCTTATGAAACCTACTCTTTTGTTTTTCCTCTCGTTTTCTTCCTTCATTTCTTACCCAAACTTTTGCTATTTTTATTGATTCGTCGATGGCGACAACAGAAAACCCCAAACACTTTATTTCTCAGATCTATTTTTCAATCTCTCCCACTCGTTTTTGAATTGGTTGATGATTCACCAGTGGTTTTAGCTTTAGTGGGCTGCTGGATCTAAGTTCTTAACACCTTTATGGCCTTTGAAATCCCTCTTTTCACCCTTGGCGACTGATTACAACTGAAGTAGCTGGGGTAATCTCCTTGCCTAGTATATCGAAGCTTTAGTCTCCAATAGCTCCTCGGAATTAAACTCGTTTGTATTGCGTATTGCTCATAACTCGGTATGGTTTTGGTATGTTTATTGAATCTAATGTTTTGGGTTTGTTGGCTCGATCTGGGGAGTTCAATTTGTTTGAAGTTCTTTCTCGATAGAAGTCCAATGTGTTTGCTTCTGCTACGATGGCTTTCGTCATGTTTTTTCAGTTGAGCTACTACGGTAATTCTTGCTTGTTATTGTTTGGTTGATGTGGCTTTTTGGGTTTTACTATCGATGCAACGCTGGTTTTCATGTAATATATATATATATATATATATATATATAAACACACATATATATATATAGGGGAGAGTTCCGCTACACCTCTTATATTGCACGTAAACTCTCCCCCTGAATCTCGTCCGTTCAATCTTCCAACTCATTCTCTCTCTTAGTAGTAAGAGAGAGAATGAGTGGGGGATTGAACGGATGAGATTCAGAGGGAGAGTGTACGTGCAATATAAGAGGTGTAGTGGAACTCTCCCCTATATATATATATGTGTGTGTATATGTATGTATGTATATATATATATATATATATATATATATATATATATATATCAGATGATAGTCCACGTTCTATATTTGAAATTCCCTTCCCGGTGTAAAAAAGATAGGCTTAATCTTTTATTCTTATTAGTAAGATACATGTTGATACAATGACTTTTCTGTATGTCATGTACTTTGACTTAAGTGATCCACCAATTACTAGTGTTCGATGGAAAAAAAAATTCATTGCAAAGTTATTATATTCATGCATTGTTTTCATACAAACCATGGTTTCCTCATTACAGTTTTGAGTAATATTAAATTCCTTAGTTCTAATTTAAACACAAAGCACATGTGAGAGGTCGGTATATATTACATAGAGTTTCTTGGAATTCACTCAAAATGATGAAATACATGGAAAATGTGAAGTACATGTATTTAGTCCTGGAGTGTAATGATACACTAGTATATGCTTTAAGCAAAAGGGCTTTCTGAGTGTTGCTTTGATTTTGGTGCCTTTTATATGTCTGAGGCAATGCCCATATGATACTTACGAAGTTGAGCAAAAAATTCACAAGATGTGATGAAATCCAAGAAATAAATAGTCTTATTATCCTTGGTTTATGCTAATTATAATTAGTAAAAACTACTTGTGAGTAACCTATTAAAATTTTGCTATTTAACAGTCCTCATGGGAAGCTTACAAAATTGGTTTGTAACTTGAGATGTAAAAAGCAACTACTTGGTCCTTCTGGTTCATGCATGTACAAGAAAAAATTAACATGTTTCAACAAGTCTATTTTTTGGTAAGTTATTGCAGAAGTCTACTTTTATGGTTGTTTGCGTCAAAAATGACTCAAACACCAATGGTGTGAAATCACACTTCACCAATTATGATTAGAAATTAAAGGGGCTACAAACGCAAGATAAAAAGAGAAAAACAAGTAAAAGACAAGGAATTTTTATGTTGGTTCGATTCACAACGAATCTATGTCCACTTTTCAAGTATTTTTCATCATTATGGGGAGAATTACATATTCATTCATCTCATACATTGCACTTATCACACTTGACCACTTTTATAATAATTCTCCACTTTTTTCTCTCTTCCCACTTTAGATCACACTTAGATTCGAGAAGGAACGGATTGGATTGCGTAATTATATACTTTTCCTTGGCTCCATCATGAAAATGGTGTTAGATCCTTGCTTTGAAGATGAGCAATGGCGATAGGAGATCACTTAGAGTAGATCGGAGTGCGAATTAATGGTGCTCGGCGAAGATAAGATCCATTTCATGTCAGCGGAGAAAGAAGAGAAGTTTGGCGGTCATTAATGAAGTTTTTAGAAGCTTTAGAAGTGTTTAAGAATGATTTTGGCAGCCCCTGGGGTAGTGGAATCAGTCCCCTTAAAGTGGGGTTGGACCTCTATTTATAGGTGTGGAGCAAATGAGGAGAATAGCCAAAATATATGGTGCAAAGAACCAGTCGGTCGGGTATTTATTTACAGAAATACCACTTGGTACAGCTGGCAACAGTTGTAAAGGAGTACCGGTCGGTTTGTACCGGTCGGTCGGTCATGTTTTTAGGCACCGGTCGGTTATGTATATTTACTACCAGTCGGTCAAGAAAACAACACCGTTCGCCTCTGTTTTATACACATCGACCGACCACTGCTTTTGTTCCAGAACTGGCCACTTTCCCATATTGACGTTATTACGCTTATGTAATTTTTGGCTTCTTCTGTGAATGGCGAACATACCTTTTCCACTTTATTATGGGAATGAAAATCATGGTGATACAATTACTTTGCTTTCCTTTACACTGGTCAGTATATATATACTTGGAACCGACCGGTCTTCACATAAACTTAGTGACGTGTACATACATTATTCAAATGCTGACCGATCAGGTTGTAGTACGTTGAAACCGATCCCTATTGCTTTTAATTTGGCCAACTCATCTCATTTTCTTTTTGCCATCGTTCATTCCATTTGAAACAATCTAAAGATGGAAACCTCAAGTTCTAGCTCACGTTATACCTTGTGTACATTGTCTTCATCTTGTACATGGTTTATTATGTTAGGCTCAACATGCGGTCCATATTTGTAACACGCCGTATTTTCTGTGAACGTATAAGTAACAAATTAAAGTATACTTAATTTTTAGGAGAAGAATTAAGGGAAACGGGTTGCACCATTGTGTTCGTCTCGAAATTCTGCTTGAGATAGAGTCCGAGTTTGCTTAAAACGGATACCGTATGAAGAAGATATGGACGAACGAAGTTAGGCAGAAAAACCGGAAACAGGCCAGAATACACTGGCGCACTTGCGAAGTACGCCAGTACAAAAATACACTGGCGCACCTGCCAAGTGCGCCCATACCGATCCAGCACAGAATTCAGGAGTGTTCTGAGATGACGTGTCTTCTTCTGAGTGGCTAGATGACCTGTCTTCTAGTTGGGTGGTTTTGATAACTTCTGGACTGATCTGAAGGCTCTAAATTACCCTATTCTCCTATTTAAACACCCTAAACCTAGCTTTCTCTCCACACCAAACCATTGCAATGTTATGCTACCTCCACCTTAATTAAAATAAATTAATGGTGTCTCTGCTCTGCTGAAACCTAAGCTAAGACTTGTGCTTCTTCTTCTTCTTCCAATTCGGATTTAGATTAAAATAGAACAACTTAAACTCTTATTCTAGAATCCAACCAAGGCAAGTATAGTTATTTTCCGATATGAAATTTAATCATGATCTTGACATAATTATAAATCTGAATCTGAGATTATGCCCTTTTTCTATTTATCAGATTTGTTCCTCTGTTGTATTGTTATTATTCTGTTTGTTCTGTATTTCTTCCTCCTTTCTTTCATTTTTGTTTGATAGTCAGGCTACCACGAGACTGAGCCAAATCTCATAAGAGATGAACGCATAAATGCTAAATGTGGGAAGAATATTGAATGTGGCATAATTAGGCATAACTGATTTGTAACCGATTTGAGGACACAACGCATGTTGTATTTCAGGACATAAGTTTGAGGCATATTGCATAAGATGATTTATGACTTGGAAGAAGAGGATTATTGTGATTTAGAACATAAAGAACATATGTTGTAAATTTAAAATCTAGAGCTGGGCATATTAAATCCGATAGTCTATCATTTGGAAGTAGGAGAATTAATTTGCCCATGACTTAGGTGTAAAAATCTATATTAAGATTTAATGACTATTAAGTGTGAATACACCTAAATGGGGATTTTTGGATATGTGACATGCATTGAAATCAATGGCTATATTTGGCATAACTTATATGTGAACCATGATTGGGGTTTTTGGGGAATATTATGTACCATGCTAAAATTTGGGCATATGTTATATTATGAATCATAACCATGATTTAGGCATGTGAATTTAGACATAATTTATAATTGGCAAGATATGTCAATGAAACTTTAAGGAATGTTTAAATTCTAATATATTGCCTAATCTGCTAGATCTGTTATATTGCCTATTCTGTTAGATCTATTATGTTGCCTAATCTGCTAGATCTGTTATCTGCTAAATCTGTTGAAAGCTAAATAATTTTAATTTGGAGGCTTGATCTAAAATTGAGCAAAACATGTAAATAGAACTTTGGATAATCCATCATAACTTGTAAAGAAGTTAAATCTGCTAAATGTACATAATTAGTCTGATATTTTCTGTAATGTAATAAAGTGGCTATGACACGAGGTTAGACTCCGTTTGCGGTAGAAGCCTGCCCGGAACCAACCGGCTTAACCAGCGACCGCAAACTGTCAGTCTAATGTGAGAGGTCGTAGGCATAACTAAAATATGCATAGACACGAGGTTAGGTCTGGCTTGTGGCAGAAGTCTTCCCAGAATCGCCCGGCATATCCAGCGGCCACAAGCTACCGACCTAATGTGAGAGGTCTGTGCATTAATATTTAATTAATTCAAATCGGAGATAAATATGATGTCTAAACCGTGTTGGGTGGATAGGGTTAAACCAACTGGACTGATGAATTAAACAAACCCGTTTCGTGAATCTGTAGGCCTAATACAAAGTTAGACAATCTGTAAGTCTGTTAAATCTGTACATCTAATCCGTTAGTCTGAAAACTTGTCAACTTTATTATCTGATCTGTGAACTAGTAAATCTGAACTCTGTATGTCTAAAACTTGTAAACAAGTTAATCTGAAATCTGTTAGCCTAGGGACACAAGGTTAGGATGGGTAATTACTTGTGTCATCTGTTTTGTGGAACCCATATTAGTCAGTAACCCTTTCTGGTATCAGAACTATGACCCAACAGTAGGTAGGGTCCGGGCACGCTTACTGAACTAATTATAAGCGGTTCATTCTTATAATGGCGAGGGGTGTTGATGGTGCTTTCCAACCGGGTCATGTGCGCGCATTGATCCCGGTCTGCCTCTGAGGATGTAAGACGCCGTGACATCTATAAATAGGTCTGTGTCATTCAAAGGTTTCCACTTTAGGGAATGATACACCCTTTTTTGGGGCTGGCACAGGGTATTTATGTATTAGGGAGTCGATTGCGTGGGGGTAGGATTTAGGGTACACTTAGTTCTGTCTGTTCTGTGGGGTACCGTCTGTTTCTGTTGGGTGGTAACACCTGTCTGTTTCTGCGTGGTACTGTCTGTTGGGGTGGTAAAGGCCCATTTACAAGTGCACACCTAATTCTAACATTCTGTTTCCGTAGGGATTATTCTGTTTTTGTTTCTGTCTCTGTTCGGGTGGTAAAGGCCCATTACTAACATTCTGTTTCTTTACTTTCTGTTCGGGTGGTAAAGGCCCATTATTAGCATTATGTTTCTATACCTTCTGTTAGGGTGGTAAAGTAGGGTAACACCTAATCATGTTATACTAGTATTAGTGCAGAGAAGTGAAAAGTAATATCTTCCTGTTTCTTCTGTTTAACCTAAGTATATCTGTTATTCCTGTTTCCTGTTATCTCTCATCCAGTTTTATTTGCATGCCATGACATTATTATCTCTTCATAACTAAAAGTCACTGGACTTGCCAGACTTTATTTCTAACCCTTGTTGTTTCACCTCTTTTCTTCCGTCCCCCCCCCCCCTCAGGTTTTCAAGGAGGGAATACTCTATCTTGATTCAGATCTTTCTTCCTGCTTGGAGTGCTTGAAGTGCTTAAAGTATGGCTTGTCTTTTTCTGGCATCTTCGGTGGGGATTATGATTTTAAAGTTTTGTACTCTGATGGCTTTTCTGATATATATATATATATATATATGTACTTGAGTTTTTGGTAAAGTTGTAACCAAACTGATATCTGTCCGCTGCAATAAAGTTGTAAAGTTTTTCAAGTATTATTTTTATATATGTCTTGTAATATTCTGTTCTGTTTACTAAAATGCTCCATCAAAGTTAAGGAATTCCCTTTGTGAGTGACCTTAACGGACATGGGGTGTTACACTTGGTATCTGAGCTGAAGGTTACCAGATTAGATAGAAGTTTTTGAAAACTATTTTCAAAAAGGTTTTAAAAGAAAGTATTTTCAAAAGTAAAGTTTATTTTGAAAAACATAATCCCCAAAAGCCAGATATCTTTCTTTCGATCCTTTGTTTCGAATTCCTTCCTCTTTCCCTTTTTAATCTCTTCTTCCGCGTATAGATGATTTTTTCTAAGATACGTAAGAACTTCTGTACGGTGGGCGGAAAATCGCTTCATGGGACTGAGACGGTTATCAAAACTAGAAGGAAGGGGAGGACTTATTGGTACCTTTGAGGTAGGAAAATTTCTGAGAAGGTTTAACTTCCTTATCTGATTAGTAAGAAGAACTCTTTCTGATTCTAGCATTTTGATTCTGTAGTTATGTCTCTTTACTTTAATACCAGTCTTGTTTCTGATCCCTCTATAGTCTCAAACCCCATATGGGTTACGACTCATCTGTTTGTGATAGGTTGGGTTTTGAGGGCATCTGTGTTAGGCGTTAAGATGTCTGTGACGCATTCATTTCGGGTTTTTTTTGGGATATGGTTAGGCTTTCTCAAGCTTAGTTTCCTAAAAATCATTTGACAATCTGATATGTACCAATAGTCTGTAAGTATCTGGATATTTCTGAAAAGGTTAAGAGTTTTTACTCGAAGCGTGAAGTAGATTTCCAGTTTGGCATTGTTTAATGGGAGTAATTCACTGGGTGTCAATCTGATGTCGATTTCGGTCTTCGGGGTTGATACTTAGGGAATAATTTTCTTAACCGATGTCTAATAGGAACAGAGCTCTTGTTTTAATCGTACTTGCTTCTATCACTCAGTTGTATCCTATCGATCGAGTCTTCGACCTTTAGGTAGAAACTAATATGTGTAAACATGTGTTTGAGACATGTTATGTTTGATGGTTGCAAGTGGATGCAAGTGGTTGCTAGTGGTTGCTCGTGGATGCATATACACACTAGGCACTAGATCGGCACAAAAACACTCTCATACTGCATATGGATGTGTGTGCATTTTTCAATTTTTGTGGATGCAAAACGATTGACTCATCACATGGATGTTGCATTTGGATGATTGGTTATGCACATGTATAGAAATGATGTGTATCAAATAGGATTTCTTGCATACATAATTGGAGTCATGGCACCAACATGGTTCGCATTGAGGAGGTCAACTGAATCAGTAGACCGCCTGATCTTTGCATTAGATAAGAGACATATACACACACTTTTGCATATGTTCATACAACATTAGAAGATTTCTAAGGAAAATGGATGCTTGTGGATGATGTTTGAGTAGATGGATGATTGGATGGTAGGACACATTCTTCTTAACTTGAAGATTTCGGGGACGAAATCCTTTAAGGAGGGGAGAATGTAACACTTTGTATTTTCTTTGAACGTATAAGTAACAATGTAACGACACGGATTTTGCCCGACCTTAATCGATCGCAAAATCGACCAAGACCGTTCAAAACTCGCGTACGTTAACTTTGGGAATACAAAACATTAGAACAATAACAGCAGACTTTTATTACATTACAATAATATAACATCAGAGTACAGAATATCAGAGTACAAATAAAGTAAACTACAGCGGAAGATAAATTACAACAGATTTAATACATTAAACAGCGGAAGACTTCTAAGCTCTGGACACAGCTTTAGGCTTCGATCCAGGATCTTGCTAAAGAGAGAGATATCTGCAAAAAGCTACTCGACTGCCCGTGTGGAAAAGAGGGCACCCGAGTTTGCAAAGTGAAACAAACTACGAGTCAGTCATGGGACTGGTGTGAGAATTCTAAACTAATTTAACTAATAAGACAAATACAAGGACCACGCCACTTTCGCGGAACGGGTTTACTCCTATGGATTGCCAGTGCATAAACCAAAGTGAATCGAGAAATAACGCAATGTCTTTTGGAAAAATGAAACCATTATAAGACCCAGGTCCCATCACACAATGCAACGCACACCAGAGGATAGGGTTTTACCTTATAATGGTCAAAAGATGCTTGATACGTATAAAACGGATTTGATATTATTATTAGTGTATACATGTTTTAATAAAAAGATTTGAATCATAAGTATCAATCCTAGACGGCATGGTTACCATATAGCATGTCGCCAATACTAGTTCTACAATCAAAACCGCAAGGGCGTATTGGAAATTTGGATTCCATCATGAGTCGAGGCTAGGGGCAAGATCCTCTCCGATTCGAGACACTCTAGCAAATGCCTCAGGATTCCCCGCAGTGAACCCTTGGAAGCGGTAGGGCCGGTCCCCGCCTATGGGCGGTGGATTGGTTATGCCTGAACACACGTTTCCCGGTCCCTTTGGACCTATAGTATGACCACCAACGGCCTATAAAAATAACGAGGTACCTCAAAATCCATCATCCACAATGAGTAAAATGTCAGCGCTGGTAGGTCCCTGACAACACTCTAGCTAGAAAGAAACGTGTGCACTCCCTACGGTCCGTATCCCGTTTTTGACTCATACCGGGGTGTGAGGCTCGCGAAGTTACGCTATACACAAAGCTACGCCTAAACAGACCGTGCTTTGATCATCAACCACAAGGCCTGCTTTTCAACAAAAGCCTTGATCAATGCATCTTAGCATGCCACATTGTCAGTCCATACTATACCATTAATTTCAACCAATATATAACCTCTAAGCTCGTATGTCTCAGAGAAGGGTGTTAATCACCAAACAGATATATATTAACAGAGATCAACGAATGTAGTATAAAGGACTACAACGTCAGACATACATTCCATTTATAAACTTATGCTCTGGGTCTGAGCGAAAGTCAAATCCGTACAAATCGACACTACGTCTGAACGGCCACCACTGAAACCCTTTCAAGGTAGCTACTCCTCTCATGGGTCTCAGTAGCAACACATCCATTCGACGTGAAGATCGCCGGTCTTCAATCACCGTCTTTAAATCTTCGACTTAGAACGTCGTATAATCATTTGAAATGAGGTTGAACTCGGTCTTTTCAAATGATTCTCGCGTATATATATATATATATATATATATATATATATATATATATATATAATAATAATAATAATTTGAAAACATTTCCTATCGTTATTAATATTTGATAACGACCTATCACTATTTTTATTTATATAAAAATAGCTCGAATAAATTTAACGACGCTTCCCTGGCGCTGTTTTCAACCAAATTTGATTTACACATAACTTGAAATCTAACCGTTTAAAGTTACGATTGCAGATACGCGAACTGCCGCGCGTGTTCCGTTTAATTTATAATCTATATATATATATATATATATATATATATATATATATATATATATATATATATATATGTATGTATATAAAAATTGTTTGGTGATTTCAACTATTAACGTCTATTCTTTTTATCGCATCTAAAATGACGATAAAATATCACTTGTTTCATTTTACTACACTTTTTGTTTTATTTACACTAACTGTAAATAAATTATACTTTATATATCCTTTTATTTTATTTACACTAAGTGTAAATAAATTGTATTCTTTTTCCTATTTATTTACCTAATTGTAAATAATCGTTTTCTATTCTTTTCCTTATTTATTTTCCTAAGTGTAAATAAGTATTTCTCTTTTCCTTATTTATTTACCTAAATGTAGATAAATGTTTTCAATTGCTTTTTCTTATTTATTTACACCATTTGTAAATAAATGTTTTTACTATTCTTTTATCTTATTAATTTACCTAAATGTAAATAAATGTTTACTTCTACTTTTCTATATTTATTTACATTAATTGTAAATAAATATATCTAATTTCTTTTTCTTATTTGTTTACACTATTTGTAAATAAATGTTTTACTTTTACTTTTGCTATATTTATTTACATTAATTGTAAATAAATGTATCTAATTTCTTATTCATATTTATTTACGCTATTTGTAAATAAATGGTTTCAATTTCCTTGCCAAACCTATTTACATAGTAAATGTACATAGATGTATTTCTTTAATTCTTTTCTAATAATTTTTTTCATAAAAAGAATATCTTATGTTAATTCTTTTCTAACATTTCTTTTTATTATTTTTATTTACATAAGAAAATGTAAATAATTACCACCTACATTTTGGTTCTTTTTATTTCCTTTTTTATTTTTATTTACATAAGAAAATGTAAATAAATTTTAATCTACATGTTTAATCTTAATTACATAGAAATGTAATTTTATTTACAATGTAAAACATGTTCTTTAATTACATAAAAGTATAATTTTATTTAATTCTTTATTTATCTAATGTAAATAAATGTCTTACTTTTTCTATGTTTTATTTTATTTACACTAAATAGTTTACATATGCTTTAACCTCCCACATTGGATAGGTATTGTTGTGATTACTGGACAGCCGGGTGGGTCCGGGCAGGTTTACATCACAACTCAATCCAACCTCGGGTTAAGCATCTTTTCTTATTTAACAAAATATATTTTATCTTTTATTCTTTTTCTACTTTAACAAAATGTATATTTTATTTTCCTTTCTTTTTCATCATATTTTATTTGCAATGAAGGATGCAAATAAAAATGTGTTCTTTTTAAATCATATTTTATTCGCATTGTGAATGCGAACAAAGAAGGAAATTTTATTTTTAAAGTTTTATTCGTATTATAAAATGCAAATAAAAGTAAGTTTTATTTTCAAGTCATATTTGTGTTTTGAGAACACAAATAAAAATATAAGTTTTGTTCTCAAGTTATATTTGTGTTTTAAGAACACAAATAAAAAGAGTGCTTCATTTTCTATGCAAATATTCGCATAGTGAATGCAGATAAAAAGGAATGTTTTTATTTTCTTATGCAATACTTGCATTGCAAATGCAAGTATAAAGGATGATTTCTTTTCTTATGCATTGAAAAGGGAATAAGGTTTTCTATTTTCTTCTCTTTACATAGAAAGACGACGTTTTTTATTTATTTTTTTCTTTACATAGAAAAATGATGTTTTCTATTTATCTTTCTTTACATAGAAAAATGATGTTTATGTTTTATTTTGATTTACATTGAAATAAATGTTGTCTTTCTATTTCTAAGTAATATTTGCATTTTAGAATGCAAATGAAAAGGTTAACTTATTTCTAATGTAAATGTCTTTTCTAGTGTCAACATTCCTAAAAAAACTATATTTTCAAATGCCAATATTTGATTCATTTCAATTATATAACATGACGATGGAATTTAATGTCATTTCAACTAAATTAACACTACGATGAATTTTGTCATTACAACCAAATCAACACAATAATGCTATTTTTGTGTCATCACAACTAAATTAACACAACAATGTTATTTTGTGTCATTACACTAAATTAACACAACAATGAAATTTTGTGTCATCACAACTAAATTAACACAGCGATAGGTTTTGTGTCGTAAATTAATTAACACAATGATGGGTTTTGTGTCATTACAAATAAATTAACACAATAATGGGTTTTGTGTCATAAATAAATAAACACAATGATGGGTTTTGTGTAATTTTCCATGAATCAAAATAAAAGTTCCATCTTTATTTATTTTGTAAATCAACAAAATCTCTAAACCTTATTTATATTATAAATTAGAATAAAAGATCAAATCTTTATTATACAAATCCAACTTTCTTTTATGTTATTTAAATCAAACTTTCTTTTATGTTATTAATCAAAATAAAAGATCAAAATTTGTTTTCAAAATAAATAAAAGATTAAAACTTTATTTTGTTTTCTAAACAAAAGATTAAACCTTATTAAATCCTTTTTAATGCATGAAAATGTGCATTTTTATTTTCTATAACAAGTTTCAAATCAAAAATTATTATTTTATACTAATCAACAATTTTAACCAATTTGGTATTGTTAATCTAAATTTGCATTTCTAATCAAGATGTTGTTTTTGTTCACACAATCTATTTCTAACCAAAATGACTTTTAAACCTAATATAACATTTCTAAAGAAAATGTTAGTTTCAATCGAATAAACATCTCTTAACTAAAAATGTTATTCTCCTAGCATAACATTTCTATAACATAATCATAATGGTATTTTTAATCGTATCCTAATCTAATTCAAACCAACATAAATAAATGATAATTTAATTTTCAACACGATCATCAATCACATTAACAGATTAGTCCAACAACAACGACAAACCAAATCAAATTGCATATACAACAATCTGAAATTTAACAGCAGAACAAAATGATTTTTTAACATGATTATAATTAATAAATTTAAATTATTTTTAAAAGAAGAGAATTCTCACCTTGTTCTTATTCAGATCTGAAATTCAAAAGGTTCAGAATCGGTTCTAAACTCCATCAAAAAGTCATATTCGTTGCCACGGTCCCAACGTCTCTTGTTTTGCTGGATTTGAATCTCGTATGGAATAGTTATAATGTTACAAACATTTTCCATTAATTAAAATAATTAAATGATAATTAGATTCAATAATTACATCATTACTTCACGTTAATTCATCTTCCACATCGTTCGCTACTCCAGACATCGGTTCCTTTTCAAACCCAACTTCGGCCTTGCCATACCCAGAACGCACGCCAACCGAAGCCACTTGAACCACCATCGCCCAAATAGAAGCACCTCATTTAGACAAAGATTCTTGTAGTTATTTGTGTTTGAAAATATTGCGTGAGGGAGAAGGAATTTAGAAGAAAGAGGAGAAAGAATAAGGGAGCATGGCTGCCATCGATTCAGATTAGTGGTAGCTGTGTATAAAGGGGGATTGGGGTTACATATTTGGGTTGTATTTATTACCTTTAAATGTGTGTTCACATTTTAGAAATAATTATCTACCTCTAATTTTTTTGACATTATTTCCATTATTTCTCTTTTGATGTCCTTAATTGACATACATTAGTAATTTAAAGGAAACATTGCCGTTTTAATATTAATTATTTCCCTTTCCTGATTTAATCCCTTTCTATCACACATATTTGTTTTCCTATTTTATTAAATGAAGTTTGCTAATATGTTAATGTTAATAATGTTCCCTTAGTTTCAAATTCAAACGCTCAAAATTTTTTCTATTCTTTTTTTTTTATAAAAAAAATTTTTCTTAGGTAAACCAATGACATTACTTAAATGACAATTCCTATGTAAACATAACATTTCTACATATATGACATTTATGTTTTAACAATTTTATTTCCAACACTAATGATGTTTATATTTGGACAATTCTAGATCAACATTTATGACAAATTTATATTTGGACAATTCTAAATTAACATGTTTTGTTTTGTTTTGACAAATACTAACAAAATGACCTGTTTTTGTTTTTAACAAATTCTAGATTTCTCATGACAAATTAAATTTTATTTGTAGAATCAATCCTAAGTTTCTAATGACAAACGTAAATTTTATTTGTCACAACAAATTTTTACATCAGTCCAACCATAATGACAAATAAATGTTTTAACTAATTTTGAATTGATACAATAAATCAATCCCACCATAATGACAATAAATGTTCTTCAAATTTTCCAAAATGTGTTTTTAAATGTACATGACTCTTTTCCATATTTTCTAGTATCACATTAACATGTGTTTTTAACGTGATCATAATTTCTTAATTTAAAACACGTAACACTAAAATATGTTTTTAATGAAAAACATGTTTTCAAAATAAAACATAAATCTTTTTCTAATGTTTACATTTTTCTATGTTACAAATATCATACGAATGAACATTTTCTATGCTAACATTTTCCCATGAATTATAGTGTCATATAAAAATGATATTTTATATGTTAACAATTCAATGTTATATTTGACACATAGTAAATCTTGACAAATAGGATCAATGCCTTTATATGTCAACCACTTAATGTAATTTTTTTTAAAAATAAAAATCAATGATTTTATTTGTTTTTTTAACACAAAAATGTTAACTTTAATGAACTCATGTTTTTTCTCTATCCTAAAACATGAATCCTTTTCTATTTTTATCATATAACATTAAAATGTATATTTTAATTGAAAGCATGTTTTTTTTTTTAGATATTCACATAAAATATGTTTTTATTTCCAAACACAAGTTTGACAAGAAAATGTGTTTTTTTTTTCGTTCAATGTTCAAATTTGACAAGGAAGGTGTTTTTATTTTCAATGCTCAAATTTGACAAAGCTATGTTTTCTAATTCAATAATCATGTTTGACCAAAATAAATCTTCTTTCCATGTCATACCTTTATTCAATTCAAACATGAACATTATCGTTCTTGTGTATAAAATAAAAATATAATATTTATTTTATACACCAAATTTAACACACATGAATCTAACATATTTTATATATACAATGAATTATGATTTTATCGTATACACAACATTCTAACAAACATGAATACCCAATCACAATCCATCGTTCATCACAATCACAGCACAATCAACATTGAAGTATATACAACATACAACGTGAATTTCATATCAAATGAATGCAATAAAAATTAAATAATTAATTTTTAAAATTAGAAATCTCACAGTGATTTTTATTTAATCTTTTATTTACATTAAAAAATGTAAATCTTTTATTTTACATAAGAAAAAAAATATGTTTCTAACCTGAGTTTGTTTATTTTTGATTAAAAATTAAATTTTTAGCCATGATTATTTAAAATAAATTATCTCGAATATTAAATTTCCTTTAAAATTTCTTAAAATAAAAATTTTAAATTGGCCCCAAAATTCCGGGTTGTTACAATCTCCCCCACTTAAAATCTTTTCGTCCTCGAAAAGGAACTAAGCTATAAGTTGTTTAATTTATTAACTAAATTTCAATTTTACTATTATTAATTTCAATTGTGGACTAATTTATCAAATACATATATACTTTTATATATTTAAAAATCTTATCTTCTGAAATAGGATTATATATATAATCAAAATACTTTAATTATAAGCTTATCACTCTGAACTCATTCTAGGGCATTACTAACCCCATCTCAAATGAGTATTCTCATTCTAGGATACTGCTGATCCTATTTCTAATGAGTATTCTTATTGGACATTACTAATCCAATCTCTGATGAGTCTTTTGTTCTGTTCTAACGAGTTGTACCCCAAAGATTTTGAGCTAACCAGAGCTCTGATACCACCTGTAACGACACGGATTTTGCCCGACCTTAATCGATCGCAAAATCGACCAAGACCGTTCAAAACTCGCGTACGTTAACTTTGGGAATACAAAACATTAGAACAATAACAGCAGACTTTTATTACATTACAATAATATAACATCAGAGTACAGAATATCAGAGTACAAATAAAGTAAACTACAGCGGAAGATAAATTACAACAGATTTAATACATTAAACAGCGGAAGACTTCTAAGCTCTGGACACAGCTTTAGGCTTCGATCCAGGATCTTGCTAAAGAGAGAGATATCTGCAAAAAGGTACTCGACTGCCCGTGTGGAAAAGAGGGCACCCGAGTTTGCAAAGTGAAACAAACTACGAGTCAGTCATGGGACTGGTGCGAGAATTCTAAACTAATTTAACTAATAAGACAAATACAAGGACCACGCCACTTTCGCGGAACGGGTTTACTCCTATGGATTGCCAGTGCATAAACCAAAGTGAATCGAGAAATAACGCAATGTCTTTTGGAAAAATGAAACCATTATAAGACCCAGGTCCCATCACACAATGCAACGCACACCAGAGGATAGGGTTTTACCTTATAATGGTCAAAAGATGCTTGATACGTATAAAACGGATTTGATATTATTATTAGTGTATACATGTTTTAATAAAAAGATTTGAATCATAAGTATCAATCCTAGACGGCATGGTTACCATATAGCATGTCGCCAATACTAGTTCTACAATCAAAACCGCAAGGGCGTATTGGAAATTTGGATTCCATCATGAGTCGAGGCTAGGGGCAAGATCCTCTCCGATTCGAGACACTCCAGCAAATGCCTCAGGATTCCCCGCAGTGAACCCTTGGAAGCGGTAGGGCCGGTCCCCGCCTATGGGCGGTGGATTGGTTATGCCTGAACACACGTTTCCCGGTCCCTTTGGACCTATAGTATGACCACCAACGGCCTATAAAAATAACGAGGTACCTCAAAATCCATCATCCACAATGAGTAAAATGTCAGCGTTGGTAGGTCCCTGACAACACTCTAGCTAGAAAGAAACGTGTGCACTCCCTACGGTCCGTATCCCGTTTTTGACTCATACCGGGGTGTGAGGCTCGCGAAGTTACGCTATACACAAAGCTACGCCTAAACAGACCGTGCTTTGATCATCAACCACAAGGCCTGCTTTTCAACAAAAGCCTTGATCAATGCATCTTAGCATGCCACATTGTCAGTCCATACTATACCATTAATTTCTACCAATATATAACCTCTAAGCTCGTATGTCTCAGAGAAGGGTGTTAATCACCAAACAGATATATATTAATAGAGATCAACGAATGTAGTATAAAGGACTACAACGTCAGACATACATTCCATTTATAAACTTATGCTCTGGGTCTGAGTGAAAGTCAAATCCGTACAAATCGACACTACGTCTGAACGGCCACCACTGAAACCCTTTCAAGGTAGCTACTCCTCTCATGGGTCTCAGTAGCAACACATCCATTCGACGTGAAGATCGCCGGTCTTCAATCACCGTCTTTAAATCTTCGACTTAGAACGTCGTATAATCATTTGAAATGAGGTTGAACTCGGTCTTTTCAAATGATTCTCGCGTATATATATATATATATATATATATAATAATTTGAAAACATTTCCTATCGTTATTAATATTTGATAACGACCTATCACTATTTTTATTTATATAAAAATAGCTCGAATAAATTTAACGACGCTTCCCTGGCGCTGTTTTCAACCAAATTTGATTTACACATAACTTGAAATCTAACCGTTTAAAGTTACGATTGCCGATACGTGAACTGCCGCGCGTGTTCCGTTTAATTTATAATCTATATATATATATATAAATTGTTTGGTGATTTCAACTATTAACGTCTATTCTTTTTATCGCATCTAAAATGACGATAAAATATCACTTGTTTCATTTTACTAACCTTTTTGTTTTATTTACACTAACTGTAAATAAATTATCCTTTATATATCCTTTTATTTTATTTACACTAAGTGTAAATAAATTGTATTCTTTTTCCTATTTATTTACCTAATTGTAAATAATCGTTTTCTATTCTTTTCCTTATTTATTTTCCTAAGTGTAAATAAGTATTTCTCTTTTCCTTATTTATTTACCTAAATGTAGATAAATGTTTTCAATTGCTTTTTCTTATTTATTTACACCATTTGTAAATAAATGTTTTTACTATTCTTTTATCTTATTTATTTACCTAAATGTAAATAAATGTTTACTTCTACTTTTCTATATTTATTTACATTAATTGTAAATAAATATATCTAATTTCTTTTTCTTATTTGTTTACACTATTTGTAAATAAATGTTTTACTTTACCTATATTTATTTACATTAATTGTAAATAAATGTATCTAATTTCTTATTCATATTTATTTACGCTATTTGTAAATAAATGGTTTCAATTTCCTTGCCAAACCTATTTACATAGTAAATGTACATAGATGTATTTCTTTAATTCTTTTCTAATAATTTTTTTCATAAAAAGAATATCTTATGTTAATTCTTTTCTAACATTTCTTTTTATTATTTTTATTTACATAAGAAAATGTAAATAATTACCACCTACATTTTGGTTCTTTTTATTTCCTTTTTTATTTTTATTTACATAAGAAAATGTAAATAAATTTTAATCTACATGTTTAATCTTAATTACATAGAAATGTAATTTTATTTACAATGTAAAACATGTTCTTTAATTACATAAAAGTATAATTTTATTTAATCCTTTATTTATCTAATGTAAATAAATGTCTTACTTTTTCTATGTTTTATTTTATTTACACTAAATAGTTTACATATGCTTTAACCTCCCACATTGGATAGGTATTGTTGTGATTACTGGACAGCCGGGCGGGTCCGGGCAGGTTTACATCACAACTCAATCCAACCTCGGGTTAAGCATCTTTTCTTATTTAACAAAATATATTTTATCTTTTATTCTTTTTCTACTTTAACAAAATGTATATTTTATTTTCCTTTCTTTTTCATCATATTTTATTTGCAATGAAGGATGCAAATAAAAATGTGTTCTTTTTAAATCATATTTTATTCGCATTGTGAATGCGAACAAAGAAGGAAATTTTATTTTTAAAGTTTTATTCGTATTATAAAATGCAAATAAAAGTAAGTTTTATTTTCAAGTCATATTTGTGTTTTGAGAACACAAATAAAAATATAAGTTTTGTTCTCAAGTTATATTTGTGTTTTAAGAACACAAATAAAAAGAGTGCTTCATTTTCTATGCAAATATTCGCATAGTGAATGCAGATAAAAAGGAATGTTTTTATTTTCTTATGCAATACTTGCATTGCAAATGCAGGTATAAAGGATGATTTCTTTTCTTATGCATTGAAAAGGGAATAAGGTTTTCTATTTTCTTCTCTTTACATAGAAAGATGACGTTTTCTATTTATTTTTTTCTTTACATAGAAAAATGATGTTTTCTATTTATCTTTCTTTACATAGAAAAATGATGTTTATGTTTTATTTTGATTTACATTGAAATAAATGTTGTCTTTCTATTTCTAAGTAATATTTGCATTTTAGAATGCAAATGAAAAGGTGAACTTATTTCTAATGTAAATGTCTTTTCTAGTGTCAACATTCCTGAAACAACTATATTTTCAAATGCCAATATTTGATTCATTTCAATTATATAACATGACGATGGAATTTAATGTCATTTCAACTAAATTAACACTACGATGAATTTTGTCATTACAACCAAATCAACACAATAATGCTATTTTTGTGTCATCACAACTAAATTAACACAACAATGTTATTTTGTGTCATTACACTAAATTAACACAACAATGAAATTTTGTGTCATCACAACTAAATTAACACAACGATAGGTTTTGTGTCGTAAATAAATTAACACAATGATGGATTTTGTGTCATTACAAATAAATTAACACAATAATGGGTTTTGTGTCATAAATAAATAAACACAATGATGGGTTTTGTGTAATTTTCCATGAATCAAAATAAAAGTTCCATCTTTATTTATTTTGTAAATCAACAAAATCTCTAAACTTTATTTATATTATAAATTAGAATAAAAGATCAAATCTTTATTATACAAATCCAACTTTCTTTTATGTTATTTAAATCAAACTTTCTTTTATGTTATTAATCAAAATAAAAGATCAAAATTTGTTTTCAAAATAAATAAAAGATTAAAACTTTATTTTGTTTTCTAAACAAAAGATTAAACCTTATTAAATCCTTTTTAATGCAAGAAAATGTGCATTTTTATTTTCTATAACAAGTTTCAAATCAAAAATTATTATTTTATACTAATCAACAATTTTAACCAATTTGGTATTGTTAATCTAAATTTGCATTTCTAATCAAGATGTTGTTTTTGTTCACACAATCTATTTCTAACCAAAATGACTTTTAAACCTAATATAACATTTCTAAAGAAAATGTTATTTTCAATCGAATAAACATCTCTTAACTAAAAATGTTATTCTCCTAGCATAACATTTCTATAACATAATCATAATGGTATTTTTAATCGTATCCTAATCTAATTCAAACCAACATAAATAAATGATAATTTAATTTTCAACACGATCATCAATCACATTAACAGATTAGTCCAACAACAACGACAAACCAAATCAAATTGCATATACAACAATCTGAAATTTAACAGCAGAACAAAATGATTTTTTGACATGATTATAATTAATAAATTTAAATTATTTTTAAAAGAAGAGAATTCTCACCTTGTTCTTATTCAGATCTGAAATTCAAAAGGTTCAGAATCAGTTCTAAACTCCATCAAAAAGTCATATTCGTTGCCACGGTCCCAACGTCTCTTGTTTTGCTGGATTTGGATCTCGTATGGAATAGTTATAATGTTACAAACATTTTCCATTAATTAAAATAATTAAATGATAATTAGATTCAATAATTACATCATTACTTCACGTTAATTCATCTTCCACATCGTTCGCTACTCCAGACATCGGTTCCTTTTCAAACCCAACTTCGGCCTTGCCATACCCAGAACGCACGCCAACCGAAGCCACTTGAACCACCATCGCCCAAATAGAAGCACCTCATTTAGACAAAGATTCTTGCAGTTATTTGTGTTTGAAAATATTGCGTGAGGGAGAAGGAATTTAGAAGAAAGAGGAGAAAGAATAAGGGAGCATGGCTGCCATCGATTCAGATTAGTGGTAGCTGTGTATAAAGGGGGATTGGGGTTACGTATTTGGGTTGTATTTATTACCTTTAAATGTGTGTTCACATTTTAGAAATAATTATCTACCTCTAATTTTTTTGACATTATTTCCATTATTTCTCTTTTGATGTCCTTAATTGACATACATTAGTAATTTAAAGGAAACATTGCCGTTTTAATATTAATTATTTCCCTTTCCTGATTTAATCCCTTTCTATCACACATATTCGTTTTCCTATTTTATTAAATGAAGTTTGCTAATATGTTAATGTTAATAATCTTCCCTTAGTTTCAAATTCAAATGCTCAAAAAATTTTCTATTCTTTTTTTTTTTTTTTTATAAAAAAAAATTTTCTTAGGTAAACCAATGACATTACTTAAATGACAATTCCTATGTAAACATAACATTTCTACATATATGACATTTATGTTTTAACAATTTTATTTCCAACACTAATGATGTTTATATTTGGACAATTCTAAATCAACATTTATGACAAATTTATATTTGGACAATTCTAAATTAACATGTTTTGTTTTGTTTTGACAAATACTAACAAAATGACCTGTTTTTGTTTTTAACAAATTCTAGATTTCTCATGACAAATTAAATTTTATTTGTAGAATCAATCCTAAGTTTCTAATGACAAACGTAAATTTTATTTGTCACAACAAATTTTTACATCAGTCCAACCATAATGACAAATAAATGTTTTAACTAATTTTGAATTGATACAATAAATCAATCCCACCATAATGACAATAAATGTTCTTCAAATTTTCTAAAATGTGTTTTTAAATGTACATGACTCTTTTCCATATTTTCTAGTATCACATTAACATGTGTTTTTAACGTGATCATAATTTCTTAATTTAAAACACGTAACACTAAAATATGTTTTTAATGAAAAACATGTTTTCAAAATAAAACATAAATCTTTTTCTAATGTTTACATTTTTCTATGTTACAAATATCATACGAATGAACATTTTCTATGCTAACATTTTCCCATGAATTATAGTGTCATATAAAAATGATATTTTATATGTTAACAATTCAAGGTTATATTTGACACATAGTAAATCTTGACAAATAGGATCAATGCCTTTATATGTCAACCACTTAATGTAATTTTTTTTTAAATAAAAATCAATGATTTTATTTGTATTTTTAACATAAAAATGTTAACTTTAATGAACTCATGTTTTTTCTCTATCCTAAAACATGAATCCTTTTCTATTTTTATCATATAACATTAAAATGTATATTTTAATTGAAAGCATGTTTTTTTTAGATAATGACATAAAATATGTTTTTATTTCCAAACACAAGTTTGACAAGAAAATGTGTTTTTTTTCGTTCAATGTTCAAATTTGACAAGGAAGGTGTTTTTATTTTCAATGCTCAAATTTGACAAAGCTATGTTTTCTAATTCAATAATCATGTTTGACCAAAATAAATCTTCTTTCCATGTCATACCTTTATTCAATTCAAACATGAGCATTATTGTTCTTGTGTATAAAATAAAAATATAATATTTATTTTATACACCAAATTTAACACACATGAATCTAACATATTTTATATATACAATGAATTATGATTTTATCGTATACACAACATTCTAACAAACATGAATACCCAATCACAATCCATCGTTCATCACAATCACAGCACAATCAACATTGAAGTATATACAACATACAACGTGAATTTCATATCAAATGAATGCAATAAAAATTAAATAATTAATTTTTAAAATTAGAAATCTCACAGTGATTTTTATTTAATCTTTTATTTACATTGAAAAATGTAAATCTTTTATTTTACATAAGAAAAAAAAATATGCTTCTAACCTGAGTTTGTTTATTTTTGATTAAAAATTAAATTTTTAGCCATGATTATTTAAAATAAATTATCTCGAATATTAAATTTCCTTTAAAATTTCTTAAAATAAAAATTTTAAATTGGCCCCAAAATTCCGGGTTGTTACAAACAAATTAAAGTATATTTAATTTTTAGGAGAAGAATTAATGGAAACGGGTTGCTCCATTGTGTTAGACTCGAAATTCTTCTTGAGATAGAGTCCGAGTTTGTGTAAAACGGAAACCGTATGAAGAAGATATGGACGGACGAAGTTAGGCAGAAAAACCGGAAATAGGCCAGAATACACTGGTGCACTTGTGAAGTGCGGCAGTACAAAAAAACACTGGCGCACCTGCCAAGTGCGCCCATACCGATCCAGCACAGAATTCTGGAGTGTTCTGTGATGACGTGTCTTCTTCTGAGTGGCTGGATGACCTGTCTTCGAGCTAGGTGGTTCTGATGTCTTCTGGACTGATCTGAAGGCTCTAAATTACCCTATTCTCCTATTTAAACACCCCAAAACCTAGCTTTCTCTCCACACCAAACCATTGCAATGTTATGCTACCTCCACCTTAATTAAAATAAATTAATGGCGTCTCTGCTCTGCTGAAACCTAAGCTAAGACTTGTGCTTCTTCTTATTCTTCTAATTCTGATTTAGATTAAAATAGAACAACTTACACTCTTCTTCTAGAATCCAACCAAGGCAAGTACAGTTATTTTCCAATATGAAATTTAATCATGATCTTGACATAATTATAAATCTGAATCTGAGATTATGCCCTTTTACTATTTATCAGATTTGTTCCTCTGTAGTATTGTTATTATTCTGTTTGTTCTGTATTTCTTCCTCCTTTCTTTCTTTTTTGTTTGATAGCCAGGCTACCACGAGCCTGAGCCAAATCTCATAAGAGATGAATGCATAAACGCTAAATTTGGGAAGAATATTGAATGAGGCATATTTAGGCATAATTGATTTGTAACAGATTTGAGGACACAACGCATGTTGTATTTCAGGACATTAGTTTGAGGCATATTGCATAAGATGATTTATGACTTGGAAGAAGAGGATTATTGTGATTTAGAACATAAAGAACATATGTTGTAAATTTAATATCTAGACCTCGGCATTTTAAAATCTGATAGTCTGTCATTTGGAAGTATGAGAATTAATTTGCACATGACTTAGGTGTAAAAATATATATTAAGATTTGATGACTATTAAGTGTGAATACACCTAAATGGGGATTTTTGGATATGTGACATGCATTGAAATCAATGGCTATATTTGGCATAACTTATACGTGAACCATGATTGGGGTTTTTGGGGAATATTCTGTACCATGCTAAAATTTGGGCATATGTTATATTATGAATCATGACCATGATTTAGGCATGTGAATTTAGACATAATTTATAATTGGCAAGATATGTCAATGAAACTTTAAGGAATGTTTAAAATCTGTTATATTGCCTAATCTGCTAGATCTGTTATATTGCCTAATCTGCTAGATCTGTTATATTGCCTAATCTGCTAGATCTGTTATATTGCCTAATCTGCTAGATCTGTTATCTGCTAAATCTGTTGAATTGCTTAATCTGTTGAAAGATGTATAATTGTAATTTGGAGGCTCGATCTAAAATTGAGCAAAACATGTTAATAGAACTTTGGATAATCTGCCGTAACTTGTAAAGAAGTTAAACCTTCTAAATGTACAAAATTAATCTGATATTTTCTGTAATGGAATAAAGTGGCTATGACACGAGGTTAGACTCCGTTTGCGGTAGAAGCCTTCCCGGAACCAACCGGCTTAACCAGCGACCGTAAACTGTCAGTCTAATGTGAGTGGTCATAGGCATAACTAAAATATGCTTAGACACGAGGTTAGGTCTGGCTTGTGGCAGAAGTCTGCCCGGAACCGCCCGACATATCCAGCGGCTACAAGCTACCGACCTAATGTGAGAGGTCTGTGCATTAATATTTAATTAATTCAAATCGGAGATAAATATGATGTCTAAACCGTGTTGGGTGGATAGGGTTAAACCAACTGGACTGATGAATTAAACAAACCCGTTTCGTGAATCTGTAGGCCTAATACAAAGTTAGACAATATGTAAGTCTGTTAAATCTGTACATCTAATCCGTTAGTCTGAAAACTTGTCAACTTTATTATCTGATCTGTGAACTAGTAAATCTGAACTCTGTATGTCTAAAACTTGTAAACAAGTTAATCTGAAATCTGAAATCTGTTAGCCTAGGGACACAAGGTTAGGATGGGTAATTACTTGTGTCATCTGTTTTGTGGAACCCATATTAGTCAGTAACCCTTTCTGGTATCAGAACTATGACCCAACAGTAGGTAGGGCCCGGGCACTCTTACTGAACTAATTATAAGCGGTTCATTCTGATAGTGGCGAGGGGTGTTGATGGTGCGTTCCAACCGGGTCATGTGCGTGCATGGATCCCGGTCTGCCTCTGAGGATGTAAGACGCCGTGACATCTATAAATAGGCCCGTGTCATTCAAAGGTTGCCACTTTAGGGAATGATGCACCCTTTTGTGGGGCTAGCACCGGGTATTTATGTATTAGGGATCCGATCGCGTGGGGTAGAATTTAGGGTACATTTAGTTCTGTCTGTTCTGTGGGGTACCGTCTGTTTCTGTTGCGTGGTAACACCTGTCTGTTTCTGCGTGGTACCGTCTGTTGGGGTGGTAAAGGCCCATTTACTAGTGTGCACCTAATTCTAACATTCCGTTTCCGTAGGGATTATTCTGTTTCTGTTTCTGTCTCTGTTCGGGTGGTAAAGGCCCATTACTAACATTCTGTTTCTGTACTTTCTGTTCGGGTGGTAAAGGCCCATTATTAGCATTATGTTTCTATACCTTCTGTTATGGTGGTAAAGGCCCATTATTCTGTTTCTTTTTCTGTTTCTATTTAGACATTAGGGTAACACCTAATCCTGTTATACTAGTATTAGTGCAGAGAAGTGAAAAGTAATATCATCCTGTTTCTTCTGTTTAACCTAAGTATATCTGTTATTCCTTTTTCCTGTTATCTCTCATCCGGTTTTATTTGCATGCCATGACATTATTATCTGTTCATAACTGAAAGTCACTGGACTTGCCAGACTTTATGTCTGACCCTTGTTGTTTCGCCTCTTTTCTTCCGTCGCGCCCCCCCCCCCCCAGGTTTTCAAGGAGGGAATACTCTAGCTTGATCCGGATCTTTCTTCCTGCTTGGAGTGCTTGAAGTGCATAAAGTATGGATTGTCTTTTTCTGGCATCTTCGGTGGGGATTATGATTTTAAAGTTTTGTACTCTGATGGCTTTTGAACGAGGCTGATATATATGTACTTGAGTTTTTGGTAAAGTTGTAACCAAACCGGTTTTTGTCCGCTGCAATAAAGTTATAAAGTTTTTCAAGTATTATTTTTATATATGTCTTGTAATATTCTGTTCTGTTTACTAAAATGTTCCATCAAAGATAAGGCATTCCCTTTGTGAGTGACCTTAACGGACGTGGGGTGTTACAATATTGTATTACGCACTTTGGCTTAATTCATGTTTTCATGCCTGATATGCATTTTGCATTGTCCAAATATAGTTGAATTTTGTGCCATCCATCTATTTCATGTTATGCACTGTCTAGTCCATACCGATCTATCACGTTCTTTGCGACACGGTTTGTTTATATTAAAACAAGTCCATGTATGCATGAAGTTTTTCATGTTGTATCCATACCATTTTATTATAACTGACCATCCAAACTGCAACTGACCGACCGTTGTAAAGAGAGTGTTCGGTCGGTACTATTTGCTGGACTTTGCATTAATCTTTGTGGTCGCGAGTTAATGTCAATACACACTTTTTAGTTTCGAACCGCGTTTTAACAACGGGGTTAACAAAAGTAATTATTTTTCAACAAGTCTGTATTTATGATTTTTGAGTCAAAATTTTGGTGAATCTTATAGCCCTTCTATGTAAGTCATAAAGTGCAGTTTGTATGTGTCATGTCTAATATACTTGGTTTGTCCAATTGATGTTGAAAGAAAATAGTTCTCTAGATTTTCCACTAAATATTTTGGAATGAGCTGTAGTTTAATGATCTAAGTATTCAACTTTTTAAGCCAGGTGCAACAAATTTATGTGTGGAAGACCCAAAAATGATACAAATTTTATTTGAATAAAGATTTAGGAGGCAAATACAAAAAATGGTACCAAACTTAGAGATGCTTATATGTTACATTTGTTATACCAAAATGTAATTGTTACTAACGTAATTAACACCAAGGCAGGCTGATGGTGAATGGGTATCGGACCATCATGAGCGTGGAAGAGCAATCCGTAAGCAAAGGCCCGGTGCAGGATAAAGACGAAAGCATAAGGGAAGCATTCAGAATAACGAGCAATCGACACCATCATAAAATAGGAGACCTTGAATCTGATGTAAAGAAAAAGTACCGACAAGGTAATTCTGACACGAAAGGTAGCTAATAAGAGTACCTTCCTGAAGGCAAGTCCTTCCTGAAGGCAAGTCACCTAAAACCGAAAGTAGATTAAGAGAAGGAACAAAAGCCTACAACCTGAGACAAAGAAGGGTGAAAGGGCTATCGACTTTAACTTGCTTAATGCTGATACAAAAAGAGACAAAAGCATCAAAAGAATTGGGACCCGAGACTCAAGAAGAACCGTCCGAAAGCCAGCCATTGGGACCAGAAAACTTGATGATCACCGAAAGGCAACTTCAGTAATCAACAAGCAAGACATAGGGAGCACCCCTCCGGATGAGTGAAGCCAACTTCAGAAATTTGACGAAAGGCAAGTCAAAGCTTCTAAAGAGACAAGCTATCCACACTAATCCGCTTAGTGTCGATACCGAAAGGTGTGGCGGTTCCCGAAACAAAACATTTGAAGTAGTAAGACAAGCTTCATAAAGAATTAATAGCAAAATCGAAAGCTCGTAACCGGATGCCAAAGCTATCCATACCAATAGGCTTGGTATCGATATAAAGGAGATAGAAATAACATCAAAGAGAAGCTCAATAAAGTGAGACCATTCTCCCGAGAGCAAGACTGACACCCTAAAAGCAATAAGCAAGGCCAAAAGAGCGGCCGAGAGCCATGTCAATTGAAACCGAAAGGAAAAGCGGTCAACAGAGGATTTTGCTGACTTAATGACAAAAGGGGTCCAGATTTTCTATAAATAAGACCCTAAGGGTATGATTTTTGGGCCGAATTCCAATTTCTCAATCTCGTGCTCCCTCCTTCTGGAGTAAACCCTAATTTCTTAATCAATTTGGGGATTTCCTTTGTATACCTCTATGTAATCTGAATCAATGAGCAATAAAGTGTTTATCAACACTTAGCATTATTCTTATGAGTTTCTTAGTTGTTTCATGCACAAAGTACTTTATGCTTTCTACATGACAACCACTACGCCATATATGGCCAATCACAACGAAAATGTACAGTGTTGCTAGATACAATGTTGCCATTGCTATGTTGTTTTTTTGTCTATTGCAACGCACACTTAAATGTGTTAGCATATATACAACATGTGTTGCAGTAGCCTCGTGAATAAAATTATCAATTCGCGTCAACACGATCCAACGGTCCAGGTTAGCGATCCGCATGAAGAAATGTTTAGTCCAGATTAGCAATCCGCGCACGAAATAATGTCTAGGGTGGGAAGCAAAAACAAAGGGGGGGGGGAAACTAAAAAAATATTGAAAATTTCAATCTAACTTTACCAAAGTACTTCGCTGCTCAACCTCTCACACACTCACTCTCAGGTTCAATTAGGTCTAAAAGTTCAAGTTTACAAGCTTAATTAGGGTTCAAGTAGGGCAGGTTCGAGTTCAAGTTCAATTAGGTCTTCAATTTGGGTTCGTCTTGGGTTTCAGATTTCAGTTAGGGTTTCGATTTAATCTGCTGCTTCAGGTATCACTCAATGAATATTTCATTTTTTATGATTTGATTGTTGTGTTGCATAATGTACTACTTTACTTGTGCCTAATTTACTGCTTTAGGGTATCACTCGATGAACGACGAGGAAAAACTATGGGCGGAACTTCCTAAATTCAGTGAAGGGTACATCAGTGGTTTATTTAATTAGAAAAGTGGACAATTTCGGTTAACATCAGTTATAATATTCTTCGCGTAGCTTGTGAAATGATGTCAACTATTAAAAAAAACTATTTTTGATGTCATCCTTTTGCCAGCAAAATCAGTTCTTTTAAACAATCTACAAACATGTTATTGATTCTAGCCTCACGTATTGTTAGTTGTAAATTCCAAGTTTCAACACTTTCAGGGATTTCAGGCATGATTTGTAGTTGAGCTATGTTCTCATTCATACATACTTATTTTCGGTATGGTCAGTTTCAGCTTTAGTAATAGATCCATCCAAATTTGTTTCTATCTTTTATTAACTTGGTCTTTATTCTAGGGAACATCGAGCTTTAATTGATGGTCATGCATCATCAAAAAAATATAAAAGAGAGAGTGAACACAGTGAATTTTGGACATGGTTAAAGGAAAAGGTTGGGAAAAAGGAGGAAATTTCAAAAGAAGTACAACTGCTTGCAATGCGGCCTCTTCCAACAGCTAAGCAGTTTACTGGACATGTTATCAATGGATACAGATTTTATACAAGGTTCAGAAATGCCAAATGTACAACATAAAACAGTGGTGTATTTTTGACATCCTTAACTACTAGCTTTGCAAGTTCGAAATATCAAAATCTATTGGTTGTTGAAGTTAATTACTATGGATCAATTGAAGAAACATTAGAACTAGATTATTGGGGATAATTTAGTGTGGTTTTATTTAAGTGTCGCTGGTACCAAGAAGAGAAAGATTTATATGGGCTAACTCGTTTCAATTTTAATCGATCGTGCCAGAAATCTGATCCTTATGTTATGGCTTCACAGGTAAAACAGGTGTTTTATATAGCAGATCCAATTGATAAGATGTGCCACAATGTTATCAAGAAATTACCGAAAGACCGGTGCGAACTCGAAAGAGATTATGAAAATGAAGATTTGAATGATATCTAGCCTGCTTATGGAATGGGAAATCAAGATTTTGATGTTCGTTGGTGTAGAGATGATGTCCAAATAAGACGAATCCTCCTTCCACCTAGCGAAGTGAAAAACATGGCTTCTTAATTTCATGTTTTTGTAGTCCAAGGCCCTTGCAAATTGTACAAATCGTAGATCGTATACAGACACACACTGTTGATATGTATTTTTGCTTATTTTTATGGTTGGCTGGTGGTATGCTTCAGAATTCTTACAATTTCCGCTTGCTGAAGCATTAGTCTAATTCTTACAATTCTGTAGTTCAATGCTGATATGTAACTGACTATGTACAAGGCTGTTGCTTTAGTAATGAACTACAGAATTTTAAGAATTTTATTTTCTCTTCAATCAGTAATGATCGTGTCAGTTCGTAATTGATGCAATGGTTGAGTTTGTACTTGAACGAGTCGTGGCATGTCTAAATTTTTACTGCCTCAGGCATTCTGTTGCATTCCTTGATATCGTAAATGCTTTGAACAAGCTGAGTCATTGCATCAATTTGCAACTCAGCCACAGATTGTGAAATGCAATTCTGTGCTGAAAAGCAACTCTGGCCATGGTCTGTGCTAAAATATGTTTGTGCTGAAGTGCAAGTCAGTTATACTATGGCCATAGTTTGTGCTGAAATGCAACTGAGGCATGCATGTCTTCCATTTTGTGTTGCAATGTAAACAAGGCATTGCATCAGTTTGTAGCCGAGGCATGCATTACTTTGGTTGTGCTGAAATGCATTAGTTGTACTAAAGGCTTTTGCTGAAATGCATGACTTTTGAAACTGCTTTATTTTCAAGGTGAAGGAGGCAGTAGAGAGGTACTGAATGCACTGGAGGCTCGGGCTTTATTAATTTGAAACTGTTTTAGTTTGATGTAAACATGAATTTAGTATCTGCTGTGTTTGTAAGTACTCTGTAAAACTGAATTTATTGGCAATTTTTTGTTATTGTGTAGTTGACTAACTAGTATTTGTGTTATTGGTTATTAATTTGAAATGAAAAGTTGTTTATTAATTTCAGTGTGTGATGGTAATTGCTGTTATGTTGCAGTATGTTATATAATGATGCAATAGCTATGATATAATGTTGCAGTATGCAGTGTTAAATGTTGCCTTAGCTATGATATAGTGTTGTCATAAATTTACATAAATGTGGGCCCCACAACAGGATTCCGTGAACCCGGCTCTACAATTTAGGGGCGCAACAGGATTCTGTGATCCCGAGATTCAGAATTTAGTGGGCCCCACATTTATGTAAATTTAGTGCCTATAGCAACACCTGTAGCGATGTTACCTTAGGATAGCAAAGTCGTTGCCTTTGACTCTAAGGCAACGCGACAAAAGGCAACCCCAAAAAAGTGTTGCGAGAGATCATTTTTGGCCTATACCAACATTAATTTGCACTTCCTGCATCACTTCTCTGGGGTTGCTGTATGCAATCTATGTCGTAGTGAACGGTTTATTAGACAAGTTTAAACCCTTCCACAAGTTTATTGAAAAACCCCTTCCTACATGTCATTTAGCTTTCTACCAAGTGTTGTGCTTAGGGAACCCTTATCCCAAGATAATTGTTGGTTTTTAAGTCGTCTAAGCGTGATACTAACCCATTTGAGGGAAGAGTAAGTAATCTTTCGGGATTTAGACCTCGATATTTATGAAATGGTGAAGTAACTCAAGCTTGCAGGAACTAATTAACTCCATTTTCCCCTTAGGTCCACTTCCATGGACCTATCTCTGGCATTGACGAAAAATATCATTAACATTTTGGCGCTAGAAGGTGGGCTTGAACCTTCGACCTTGTGGTTAACATCCACATATCTAACTGTGTTGTTCCGTCTTAGATTGGACTAAGCTTTGGAGATGCAAGATTATGGGCAAAGGCCCCAATAAGAGTCTTTCGAATCTCAAATGGCTATGTCAGGTACTACTGACTCAAGAGTGATTGAAGAACAAAGGTTAAGAGTGGAAGCCTTGCGAATAATCAGATGGAAAAAGGAAGTAGAACAATACAATCCTGATTATTGGAACGACGACCCTTCCTACATAGGACAAGCACTGGCCTTTACTCTAAGTATTCCTACGTCAAAGGAGTATAATTCCTTCTCTCATATAAGGAAATTTATCCATGAACAAATCAAAGGAATGGTATTCGACCGAGAAATAATGAGGGATTTTAACCACTTTGCTTCCAAATGGACTAAAATGATAGTGCTTCGGTCTCAAAACACATTGAAAAGAAGAAGCATTGGTATGGATAAAGCAACGAGGTTCTGCAATAAAAGGTTTAAGTTCCAACGACAAGGAAAAGACTTTATACCAAGAATGCCAGATGGGTGCCACCTTACCACCACAGTGGAGAACATTTATTTCCTAACCAGATGTGAACTCAACTATTGGCCATCCGCAAAGAAGAAGCCCAAGTACGAAAAGAAAATGGGAGGGCATTGCCGTCACTATCATATGGTAAATGGACATGAAACTAACTGCTGCAATATTCTCGAGGGAATGATCATCAAGTTCCTCAACCAAGGCCAATTACAAGAATTTGTAGAAGGGTCAAACTAGGTCCAATTAAAATCCTTAGGAAAAGGATTATCTACATAACCAAGGGTATTGAAACCCTCTCAAGAACTCGAAATAACCCAAGGTGGGTCAAATCACAAATGGATAAAAACCTTGGTCGCTGCCGAGTTGGCCAGGGCAAGGCACCACAAAGGGGGGTGATGTGTAAGCCTTTCTCCACGCCCGAATTTGAAAGGGCCAGGTTAAAGCATCAAAACCGTAAGCTTCCGATCCACGCCAGGAATGGTCAGGACGGAGCATATAATTAGTACGCCCTGCCTCTGCTCGTAGAAGAGTATGTCTGCCTCTGCTATGAACTAAGCACGTCCTACCTCTTTTCGCTGAAGAGCACGTCCTAACTCTGCTTATGTTCTGTGTTACTCGTAGAAGTGAGCACTAACCCTTATCATCACCTACGATGGCCGAGATAAGGCACCCTTTGTAAGGGGTGGAGTGTGAGCCCCTATCACCACCTATGATAGGCATGTTAGAGCATCGAAAGAGTAAGCCTTAATTCCTCGTCTACGATGGCCCGATTTAAGCGTCTAAGACCTTATCATCACCTACGATAGTCAGGATAAGGAGCCTCCTGAGGGAGGTCGGGTAAGTTCTTGGGCCATGCTTGTGGATAAGCTAGCCAAGCACACCGAACGCACATGCCTAGAGAGTAGCCAACAAAGCACGTACATCCTTTTCTTCGACAGTCAAAAGCCCAGAGTAGCCAACAAACCAAACCCATAGGGGTAACGACACTAATGGCCAGGAGCGGCTTTCTGGTCTTCTATTCTAAATACCTGAATCTGGGTTGGTTTCGGACTTTCGCTACCAGAAATAGGTTTCTGGTCCTCTGTTAAATAACCAAAATCTGGGTCGGTTCGGGACTTCTATTACATTGAAATTAATTTTCGTTTCTATTAAATAACCGAAATAGGGTCGTTCTAGACTTTCACTAATTACCCGAAATAGGTTTTCGGTCTTCTATTGTATAACCTAAATCTGGGTTGGTTCTAGTCTTCTATTACCAAGGGAGAGTTCCAACATTTCTTTCAAATATTCTAATATATAGTATGGATCAAAACCCTATTGCTACCAAAAGGAGGTTTCTGAAATTCTATCTTTAATAATCTAATTTGGAACGCAAGGTTCTAATCCTTAAGGAAGGAACATGTCATCAACACAATGGCTTGGGCCTGTCTCATTAGAGACTTCAAACAAAGATTGTGATCTTCCGTCTTGCTCAGGGAGATTTCCTTGACTCATATACGCATCAAGTTACTGTTCATTATATCAAACAAATATGTGATGCGAATAACCACCTTGCACTTGAACATAAGCTCAAGGGAGAGCCCAAGCAATTACCATAAGTTTTCTTAATAGAACCTTACTGCGTGGGTTACACTTTTCCAAATAACCCATGAAGGGAAAAACCTTGAGTATTTCTATCAAATAGAATTGTCATCTTTCACATAAAACATGGGTAAGACCAACCTCTCATCATGCATTCATCTATGACATAAACCCAGTTAAAAAAAACAGAAAAACCATAATGCATATCCTATAAGGATTAACATCAAACCATATGTGTTAAGTTTGCACAGAATAGCTTGATAGGGCACTTAACATCTTCGGCATAAGCTATGACTACACGTTAGGTGACACCTCTACAAGTCATAACCTTTTTTATAGCAGATCATTACATATGAAGTATAATACATCATGTACCTTGCATTCTACATAACTATTTACAAAAGGATTTTAAAACAAGTATATCTCCAATGAGAGAACATCCCGGCTACAGTATCATAGCTTCTATGCAAACCTAATCTATTTTACGAAAGCACTATTACAGATGGTTAGTATAATTTTCAGGACAAGAAGTGATCCTCCTAACTCTCTTCAAGGTATTAGCAGAAAGATTAAGCGAGGAGTTGAATGGAATTCCAAACCACTTAGGTGTGTAAACCGAGGGACACTTGCGATAATCCCATTCTCCAGCTGGTGGAATATCATAACCTCGAGTCAACTTTGACCGATATGTGCGGATTTCTCTTATGAATTTGTCCTTTTCTTCGCCAAGAAAATCAAGGTGGATCCAAGATATTGAGCGTAAACTTTCTCAAGGTCCCTTAGAAAGCAATACCGTGCCAATGAGGAAGACTTAATAAGAAGTTCTCCCGGTATTCCCTTTTCAACTTAATGTAATCTCCTAAGAAATCCCTAAAAAGCATACTTGAAGTAGGGGACAGACTCTAAAGGAAATATTAAAGGAATCAGAAGAAAGACAATTCATTACATTATAAGATGATAAAATACATTAGTTACAGATAGTCATCCTGCTCAAACAAGACGGAAGGTATCAGATAAAAATCAATTCTTATTAAACTTAAGTTTGTCTAAAGGTAACTCACTAGGAATAGAGGTAACACGTGGGAGGTTCCAGCACTCACCCATGTGGAAGTCCACACCACGTTCATCTAGGCACCGTCCACGGAGATGCCTAAGCAAGCCCCTGGTATGATCACCTAAAAAGAAAAAATCCACTGTTTTATATCTACTATAAATTTAGTACAAAATTTTTACTAATGTGTCTCTATCCTCGGTCAACATCCAAAATAAAGTCATGAGCTCAGCATTTTCTTTCAAAAGCCTTTCGCACCGCAGTCGAGCAGTTCTCAACCTGGGGGCAACTTCTCTCTCTTTGAAAAGCAATAGTTTTGCAGCGCTTTTATCAAGAAGGTGGTATTTGTCGGAGAAGGTGTAATATTCATTTGTTTGTTTGTCCAACTCTTTGGTAAGACGAACCACTTTTAACCAATCCTTTTTAAGGATGGAACGCCTAAAACCTAGTCTTCTCTTTTTCGTCTATACGAAAAGGAATATAGACCAATTATTGAAAATAAAAATGAAAAAGATGTCATAGAATTTATTATACATTAGAAACATGGGAAGAAACTTGTAAAGTCTCTACAGAAGAAGCGCTCTTGCAACCTAGATCTTTCCTTATCTTTTGCACTCTAGGAAGGTTGAGAGGTTCAACCAGAACCAGGTCATCTCCAGAGAGGTCAGAATCTCTGTCACAAGCTTCATCTTGACCATCAAGGGCTAAGGGAGTGCAACCAACATAAACAGAACCACCACTATGTTTTTCTCCGCCTTCAGTAATGTTTGTGGACTTAAGATTACCATCGTTAGTACGAGCAACCTTTAGCACTCCAGTGGGACCTCTTTCATCTTTAGATGCTTTTTCTCAACCTGATGTTGTCGCTATAAAAAGACTTGTGGGGCTTACTGCTGAGTCGTCACCTAAAAGGAAAAAGTATGACATTTTCGCTCATTCTTGATGATGTTATCATTACAACTGAAGTGCAGACAACCCCTGGTCCTACTGTTTCTGGTGCGGGGGTTTTCTTGATATAAGTTCTTCACCTAAAGTGTCTCCTAGAAACAAACTCGCAGGTGATTCTTTTACGTTCAAACTTCCAAGTGCATTTGATACGAGGAAACATAATTTACTCCCATCTTCATCCTCTTAGCACATTAGTTTTCCCAGTCCGCCTTCATCGACTTTGGATTTTGATAAATTTGTGAATCTTGCTCTCTCCTCTACCGAAGTTGCTAGCATTTCGCTGCCCTCCATGCCTTTGGGCTTGGAGAATTTTTATCGACAATTGGTCAAGGAACAACTTTTGGTATGAACTTATCCTTCTTGGAATCTCTTTCATTCTGTAATTTCTGCATGAAGGTTAATATGTTCCTTTTTATTCTTTTTTATGGTGACTAAAAGCTGGCTATTGTCAAGGGTAATGGCTCCTTCATCTTCTACTAAGATTATCTCACTTATGGAGGAGAACATCACCTTGCAAACTAAAGTTGATACCTTGTCCCAAGTGAAGGCAAATAGCGATGGTGAGTGTGAGAGATTGATGGCCTTTCTTGAGAAGGGAAGGCAGGATATAGATATTTTATTCGACCAGGTTTCACTTCTTAAAAATAAGCAGGCGGAGATGGCAGCCACTCTTGCTGATGAGTTGAAGAAAATGGATGAAAAGTTTTTCAATGCGAGGCGAATAATTCATGAGGCCATGAGCCGGAAATCTGACTTTTTGAAAGATCATCTCCGAGGATTGTCATGGAATATCATGAAGATTCCCCTTTCCTTGCATTCTCCGAAAATTTCAAAAGGTTTCCTGGGATTGAGTTTACTTATGTCCATCCTTCGGTTCAGAGTAAAGTCATGGAAAGGATTGAGTTAGCTAAACGGGAATCTAAAGTAACGAAGAAAGACAAGCCTAAGTTTAAAGACCTTTTATTCATCGAGCACTTGCCTGATGATTCTGATGGTGAAGATGAACACATAGTTACTGGTGGTGTTGAAGATTATGCAGGGGATGATGGAGGTCAATGAGATGAGTCTGATAAAGATGTTGGTAACCCTCTCTTTGCTGCTGGAGGAACGCATAATTCTGAGGGAGCCAACTTTTGTCCTTTAGGCACCCCATCTGGTGAGGACCCGACCAAGTCTCCTACCAAGAAGGATAGTTATTCTGACCCGAAAGATAATGAACTCCCCATTCAATCAGACATTCCAGCCTCAAAGGTATGGCTTTCGCTTTTGAAGTTCTCTCTTCCTTCTTCAGTTTATAGTAATGATTAATTTCCTTATGTTGTGACATAACCTTTCTTCCACAAAGATGTAATTTCAAGAAATGCTTCTCGTTCATTGTTTTTAGACTAAAAGGAGGATTTTTAACAAGTCCATCTCATAAACTTGGGGAATATAACTTTGTTGGAAAGATTAGATGTACCTATATGAAATACTTTTGATTTTCTTTTAACCTTCCGGGTGACGCTCATGACATAGTTTTGATAAGACTTATGATCATCCACGCTGTATTAATGTATAATACAAATGACAGGTGTATGGATGCGTAAGCTTGTACTTTTTTAATTTGGGGAGATGTGTATTGCTAGAATAGTTCAGGATTTGTACGGGTTAAATTCATGCAGTAATCTTTCATTAAGGAGCACGATGTTATTAGTGTCATTTTTCAATAGCTAGTTTTGATAAGACTCCCCCTTCTCCATTTAGGGATGAAGAACTAGTAATTGTAGAACAAAAGGACATTTTCAAGGAAGCTCCTACTTCGAGGCGGGAAAGTGAAAAGTTGGCGCATGACTAAAGTATGATCTTTATATGGATATAGCAAAATTGTATATGATGAGTTAACTAGTAAGCTACAATAGTTATGCAGGTAAATATAAGCTATATAGATATATCACAAATAAGAAGTAAATGCAGTAAGTAAAGACACCATGAATTTTATACTGGTTCAGACTTCCTATCCTACGTCTAGTCCTGAAGCTCCTCTTTGGAATTCACTAACACGCCCTCTGTTAACCCGGAGGAATAGGTCACAATACACCCGAGCACCAACAAGGATGTCCCCGCCTGAGCACCAACACAGGATCTCGCAATTACAAGTAGTTTTGACTTCTGAGTGTTTTCTCGTATCAATACTGAATAGTCACGATTAAGTACGTCCTTCCTATAATCTTATCCTCAAGTATTTTGATGTGTATGTGAAGTTTGAAGGAAATATGTTGCTTGTTGAATCGAGAGATATGAAATAACTTCAAAGATTCAACAAGTAACTTAAATTAGAGAGAGCTTTTAGAATGCGATGAGTATAGAGATGTAAATCAGAAATTAGAATAAAAAAATTGAGAATTGGTGATTTGGAAAACATGTTTGTAGTGTATTTATAATTGTAGAAGAGTAGCAATCTTTCATAAATAGTTCCTATGGAAAGTTGCATCCATTTTTGTTCAGAATCGAAGAGGAATCTCTTCATGAAAGGAGGTGACTCTTCATAAAAAAGACTGTTAATTCCTGACCAATCGACTAGTATAAAAATCATAGGTCGACTGGTTAACATAGAAAATCGTATATATATATATATATATATATATATATATATATATATGATAAGAAAATAGCCGTTACTGGACTCAGGCTTCCTGACTAGTCAACTGGTTGATTTTCTACCAGTCGACTGGTTAGGCATAACCAGTCTAGTTCAGCTCTTTTCTTATCATTTATTCATATATATATAATTGAAAATTTTGTGTAATCGTGTTATACTTTTAGGATAGATTTTAACATATATCTAACACAACTCAATACTCATATATATATGAACTTAGCTATTTGATGCGATCTTCACTGTTTTCCATTTTCTTGTTGTCATGAATCAAAATCGTCGCGAATCAACATTCTCCCACTTTTTTGATTGATGACAATATCCCGCATTCTGTTGAAATATTTAATTGCTCCCACGAATGTATGCTTGTACACATTTTTAGCTCCCCTTGAATCTCTGCAACATTTAGTTAGTTTATAAAATGACATATACTTAACGTGCGATTTCCTGAAACAAAATGTTAGCATATAAATAAGCATATAACCAGTTATTCTCCCCCTTTGTCATTGAAAAAAAAAAAGAATATGTGCTATGAAAATTAAACAGAGAATTATATACCGGAGAGACAATCACGTATAGATAATGATAATATTACTTAACAAGTAAACATTTTAAACAAAACCCAAGCAAAAAGTTTTTAATGCAAGTCTTTTAGAAGTTCTACAGACCAAAATTACTAATCATAATAACGCGGGATTATCTAAGACAAATCCTATGCAAGTTTAAGAAAATCAACAATTATTACAAGACATTCTAATAAAGCATAATTAAGAGAACTATACTTAATCGAATTCCATGCCTTCTGAAGATGTCCAATTAAATGGAGATATAGGCCTCTTCTTCGGATCTGTAGCATGTCCACAAGACACAAGTGAGCATGAAATTGCTGTCCACATTCTACCTAAAAAATCCTTCATTTTATCGAACTTTTTGTCCATCTTCTTATCCATCCTCTTAAGACGTGCCTCTAATAGAAGTTGATTATGAGCTAGGACATCGATAGCTTGCCTAGTTGATTGTGATGTCTCCGTTAGTCGAACATCTTCCTATCCATCCTCTTTTTTCATCCCCTAAGCTCATAATTCTAAGAGTCAGGGGAGGAATTTTCATTAATTCAAGTTTTTGCTATCTGAAGCTTTTACATCAATTTTATCGGAGATTGGCTTGATTATATTTGCATCCGCGAATACTCTCATGAGATATTCCCCATAGTAGAAATAATTAGTCATACCTTGTGTGTAAAGCAAGAGATGATCCATTATTGTTTTCATCCAATTCACCTTGGTGTTGCTATAGATTGCATAGAGAGCTCGAAAAGTATCCATGTAAACAAGATCGAATGTTCCGGATATAGGTAGTATGGTCCATGTTAAATCATTATGAAGGAGTCTTGCACTTGGTCGTAATCCTTTAGTACGAGAACCATCCGAATCATCATTAATAAAGAGATGACTCAGTTCATCCCTAATCCCAAATTCGCATTTACTTCTGATAATGGTATACCATCTGTCGAACAATTCAAAATATGCCCTAGCCTCTCAATTGAAAAAAAATATTGGTTGCCCGCAAACCATACTCCAAACACAATTTTCAGTATTGTTTGGGGTTTGATGGTCCATGTTTAGATTTTCTAAGAACAATTTGATCATAGTAACATTGATTTTCCTATGATTTTGAGCATAATTCATAAGAGATTCAATTCTACCTTTTTGAGCCAATCGTTGAAGTCCATAAGATTCGAAGTTCGGAAATTTGACAAATGATCCTTCAATGACCTTCAATTTTGACTTGAGTTTCCATCTCTTCCTAGCAAGATCATTCCATAGCCATTTATCTATGGATGGATCAACTTGCTTCTTTGCCCTAGTTGTTGATGATGAACCAATTTCCCTTTGACTTCTTTTAGGTGCCATTGTTTTTGATTGAGAAATGAAAATTGAAGTTTTTATAGATTTGGGTTTTTTGAGAAAAAGAGTCATTTTATAGAAATGAAGAATATAGGGGTGAAAGTTGTTATAAGGACCGAAAAAGGTAGCAGGTTTTTCTCTTGGATGGTTTACCAGTCGACTGATATGTAGTCCACAAGTCGACTAGTGACAGTAAAAATTGTTTTTTAGTTTTTATGCTGACATTGTTTTAAATATATATATATTATATTATATGTAATCTGTTTTAGGGTAAAAAAACTATTAATATATTCGAGCCTTAAGTTTTTATAATATTTATTAACAACGAATTCAATTCAAAATGAAATTTTTATTTATTATTAATCAATGAAATATATCCTTCTTGCATTATCATTCAATGTAAGGTTTATTGACAAAAAATCAACTGAAGATGAAAGAAACACATTATTCTTCTTCCGAAGACGTAGATTTTCTTGGAGTATTTGAACAGCTTTGAGACCGAATGAAAATTCGGTGCACGACTAAAGTAGGATCTTTATATGGATATAGTGGAATTGTATATGATGAGTTAACTAGTAAGCTACAATAGTTATGCAGGTAAATATAAGATATATTGATATATCACAAATAAGAAGTAAATGCAGTAAGTAAAGACACTAGGAATTTTGCACTGGTTCGAACTTCCTGTCCTACGTCCAGTCCCGAAGCACCTCTTCAGAATTAACTAACACGCCCTTTCTTAACCCGGAGGAATAGATCACAATACACTCAAGCACCAACAAGTATGTCCCCGCCTGAGCACCAACACAGGACTTCACAATTACAAGTAGTTTTGACTTCTAAATGTGTTCTCGTATTAACACTGAATAGTAACGATTAAGTACGCCATTCCTATAATCTTATCCTCAAGTATTTTGATTGTATGTGAAGATTTGAGGAAGTATGTTGCTAGTTGAATCGAGAGATATGAAATAACTTCAAAGATTCAACAAGTAACTTGAATTAGAGAGAGCTTTTAGAATGTGGTGAGTATAGAAATATAAATAAGAAATTAGGATAGAATAATTGAGAATTGGTGATTTGGAGAACAAGTTTGTATTGTGCTTATAATTGTAGAAGAGTAGTAATCTTTCATGAGGAGTTCCTATGGAATGTTGCATCCATTTCCGTTCAGAATCGAAGAGGAATCTCTTCATGAAAGGAGGTGATTCTTCATAAAAAAGACTGTTAATTCTTGACCAGTCGACTGGCATAAAAATCATAAGTCAATCGGTTAATAGAGAGAATCATATATATATATATATATATATATATATATATATATATATATATATATATATATATATACGATAAGAAAATAGTCGTTACTGGACTCAGGCTTCCTGACCAGTCGATTAGTTAGGCATAACCAGTCCAGTTCAGCTCTTTTCTTATCATTTATTCATATATATATATATATATATATATATATATATATATATATATATATATACATATACTTATGTATATCAGAAAATTTGTGTAATCGTGTAATACTGTGAGGATAGATTTTATCATATATCTAACACGACTCAATACTCATATATATATACATATATATATACATGTATATATATATACATATATATATATATATATATATGAACTTAGCTATTTGATGTGATCTTCACTATTTTTCCATTTTCTTGTTGGCATGAATCAAACACATTGCGAATCAACAAAAAGGACCTACTATCTCCCAAAGTTTTTTAACATGAATTTGAATGAACAAGTGTCCATTTTAGAGAGTCAACTTAACAGGAGAGATAAAATTTTCGTTGACCTACAAAGGCAATCAAGGGCTAATCCTTCTACCAGTTCGGATGGTGAAATAAGCAAATTACTTCGTCGAATTGATGAACTGGAAGTTGAATTGGCGAAAACAAAAGCAGGCTATGCATCTTTAGAATACGCTTTAAAGAATCCTGACTCGGATTAAGGAGCCTGGTTATTATAAATCCTTCTACTTTGCAGCCGTAATATAGTGGTAGAATAATACATAAATGTAAAAAATACTTGACGTGGCAACATTTTGCATGTGGTAGCTTATTATATAATTTTGTAAATAAGTTTATGTGGACGTCACTAAACATCTAGTTTTGTACTCTTAATGAGAATAATTTCTCCTTGGAGTTTTATTGCATTACTCTGTACAAACTTAATATACACCATTTAGTGTTTAACCGTATAGGGTATGTATGATAACTAGCCTATGATATTAAATAGCATGTGCATTATATTCTCATAATGATCAAATGTATGGTAGAGCAATGTATAAAGCCTTCAACATGGCTTTAAAATCTTAAATTAAACCCCTAAACCCTCTTGATGAGGTTATGAGGAAAAGGAGACAACTTAATGAACTTTTGTGCATTACACTTCGCCATGCTATTATCCCCCCATACCCGATGATAAAGAGACCTAGAGTGTTTGATGGTTTTGAACTATAAACACCTAACTCGTGTACTAGGATGGTTAATAAAGTATCATTGTAATCAACTTATAAATTGCATAAATATCACCTGATGCATGATTATTACAGTGTTTTGTATAGAATATCCTCCTATAGGATTCCTTTTGTGCTACCCTGCATAAAGCTTTGCATACAATGTTTTCATATTAAACCTTTGTTAGCAATATGGTATATGTGACAATTTGCTCAGAAAGGCGAACCCCTCTTTGGGTTGCAACATAATAATGAGTAAAGCATCTGTGATAAGCTAACGGAACCTTTTGCACTCCAACAGAATAATTAGAAGTAACCCTACATGTTTAAGTTTAGAACATCTCCTTGTGTGAAATGTGATATTTCATGACCTTCTGTTGGAAAGGAGAGACTTCGGTATTAGGACCCAGATTAGGGTATTTGTTGGAAGTCCAGAACATTTTTCTGGAGGTATAAATAAAATCACCGGAATCCCATACACAGGAACTTCGTAAAAGGGGTTAGGAATCCATGTTTATTAATAGTGCTTAGGAGCTTCGGAACCAGACACAAGTATTAAGGATAGAAGATCAAAATTTCTCATTTCTCCTTTGGCAATGATTTGAAGTCTCGAATCATAACTCCGATTCAGGACTTGGATGATAAGCTAGAAATCCACTTCCGGTAATTTCGTTAGAAATCGGGTATTAATGACAGAAGACTAGGCATTCTTATCTAGTATTAATAGAAGTCCCCAACTAACCAATATTCGGGTATTTGACAGGAGACCAGATATCCTCATCTGGTATTAATATAAGTGCTACCCCTTTTTGGGTTTGTTTTGCAAAGCAAAGGATGTACGTGCTTTGTTAGTCACTCTGGCGGCTTGTGATTGTCAAAGTAGAGGATGTATGTGCTTTTTTGGCCACTCTCTGGGCCTGTGCATCCGGTAAGCTTGGCTAGCTTATTCTCAAGTAGGGCCAAAGGACTTACCCGACCTCCCTCCAGGAGGCGCCTTATCTTGGCCATCGTAGGCGGTGATAAGGGCTTAGATGCTTGAATCGGGCTATCGTAAATGCGGTTTTAAGGCTTACTCTTTTGATGCTCTACCCTGGCCATCGTAGGCGATGATAGAGGCTTACACTCCGCCCTCTCAAAGGGGTGTAGTAACAAACTGAATTCCGACAAACCGAATTTTTCAAAATTTTATTCGATTGAAACTTATGTTGGTTGCTCTGGTATCCTGCCGAAATGACAAAGATATAAAATATATCAGAGCCCATAAATCATCTCACATCAGAATGGATAAAATATAATATAATCAAAATATAGCCTTACTCAAATAATAATACTGCCTAGCTAGTATCCAAAGCTATCATATCTCTGCCACAAATCTAACCTACGAGTATGTTATGAGGAGGGGGTCAAAACACAAGCTCTAGTGACTGGATTTAAAATACACATCTTAGATAATCCTACATATACCGTTTTGTTACATTTTCTTGTTTATTAGATTACTTGGGTCAACAACATTTAAGGCTTACACACACGTCGAACCCATCTACTTTCAGTGGATTAACCTAATACAATATATATGTAGCTAACCCCAAATTAAGGTACACATCATGGTACCCTAGTTGCACGGTCTCCACCGTAATGCCACAGAAATATACGCAGTCCTTCATCCTATGCCGGAGTGATATATGGATCTCTATATAATAATGCTACGTTCGCATAGATCTTCCATCGCCATGCTACGTAAGCGTATGGACTACCACCTTCGATCGAATCATATCCCATTATAGATTAGTGCCCTAGAGTCAATGATACACCACCCAAAGCAGACATGCATGTATCTAGACATTCCCACGTACGTATCGTCAATCGTACTCGAAGCCTTAAATGCACATATCCCATACGGTGCACCGAGTCCCGTGATAGGGCTGTACAAGAAACACGAAACTTAGTCGAAAGCTTTTCAGATATGTATACACAGATGCTAAGGTCTGCATTTTCAGTGGCTATGGTGCCACTTGACCCTTCCTGTAACGACCCAGATTTTTAGCCATTTTGTTTTGAACATTTAAATTGGTTTTTAATGTTGTGTTGATAATTTAAATAGGAATTTATAACGAATTTATTTATAAAACGAAGTTTGAACGTTAATTTATAATATAATTATAAACTCGAGCTCGAAATGGCGCTGCAGTTCGTAATATGGTGTTTTGAACTTCAACTGAGGATACAGGATCTGATATAAGTCGGATTTCTGTGAAACAAGAAACGTTGGAACCGTATTGATTATAATTTTCATATGAAAGAGAAAAATCTAGATTTTGTGTTATAATTTGTTAGTTATGGTCAAATCAAATTTTGAAATAGTCGCTGTGGAAATCGTTATTTAAAATATACGCGTTAAAATAGCCGTTTTGCAAACGGACTCAGATTTCGACGAAATCAGTTTCATTGGGACCGTATCGTTAAATTATTGTACGGTGGTGAGTGGCGTGGAAAACCAATGTCGTATGTAACCACGGTAGCCGTAAACGCTCGTTCAGTGCAATTAAATTAATTCAACTGAATAAAGGGGTATTAGAGTGTAACTTGAACAGACGATCGAATCAGGCCACGAAACCAGTTCCAGTGAGTTCGTAGCGTCGGATATAGTCAGGGTAGGTATATAGTTTGTTATTTTTAGAGATCGGCAAATTTGGTGTTCAGAAGGGCAGTGTGGTACGTGCCAAAAAAAGTCTACCGGGGCAACAGTCTCAGAATGCGACGAAACTAGTGCCGTTGGGTTTGTATCGAAAAGTTATTGTCGGTGTTCGCAGTTTCAAGTTGATTTGATTTATCTGGTGATCGTGAAAAATTTAAATGCGTGTTTATTTCTGGTTTTATAAAGGAATTTTTTTCAAACGATGTCGGAATTCTACGAAACTTGTCCCATTGGGTTCAGAATAACTTTTTACACCAAGATCAGCTTTTACATCAGTAAACAGAAGTCGACTGTGGTTATTTTTATTTGATAGTTCACCGCGAAGTTTCGCTGTAATATAAATAATATAATATAATACTATCTTTATGATGTACACTCTATTGGCTTGCCTGCTCCCCACGTTTTCTTCAGTTCCGTGTGTGCCAAGGCAAGGCATACCGTGCGTGCGAAGTAAATTGAAACCGTGGCAGTCACGCTGTTTCATTTCCGTGGAGATCAAGTTGTCTTCCCCTATATAAAAAGAAAATAACATAGCAAAAACTCCTTCCTCAAATTACACGTCCTCTTTTAATCCCCAAATCCTTCTTCTCCTCAGACAAACGAAAATCAAAGTAAAATTCCGAATCCAAACATCCCTCATCATCGCGCAAGTGCTTCCATCGTTCACGCTCAAGGAAACTTGTGCGGCCATCCCAAATTTTCAAACCACGAATTCTCGGTATCCTCTGAATGAAATTCAACGCGTTGTGCTCACGTTATTGAACTCGGTGCAGATATTTGTGGGGCCGCCTAGGGTGATCTGGGTTATCGGAGGTGAAGACTGGTCCCTGGCGGTCGGAGGGATGCAGTCATGGTGGGGTCTGATCCCCTAGACTGGCGGTAGGAAGGTAATGACAAAGGTGAGGGTTGCTTGCTGAGTTTGTTAGTGGGTATGGGTTCGCTGCTTTTGAGTTTAAATGGTGAGGGTGCGGTTTTTGGTCCATGATGTTGGTTTTGATCTACTGTGTAGGTAGGGGGTGGTACTGTGATGAGTGGGTGAATGCCTGTGAGCCATGGAAGGAGTGGCAGTCAAAGGAAGTAGAGGGTTTGTTCACGGCTAATTGTTTGGCATGGCGTTTATTCGGATTTGATGATTGCGCAAGGGATTTAAGGGATGGTTACGCAATTTAATTCGGATATTCAGGGGGCTATGATCTTGTGGTGGGCAGTAAAGAAGTTAAGGTGAACGGTGGTAGGTGTTTAACCTGGAAGATGCGGAGATGATGTGTGTTTATGATGAGTGGAACAATGTTTCTCTTTTTGTTGATTTGGGGTGGAAGTATCTTGTGTGAAATAAAAGAGAAGCGGGTACGACTTGATGTTGGGCTGCTCGAAAACAGCAAGGTCCAAAGTAGCACTTGACCGGGAAGTGACTACGGTAATAAAGTGAGAATCTTGCAAAAACAAAGCATGTTGGATCGTACCAACCGAGTCTTCATTATGGAACTGACAAGGTTGAATGAAACAATTGGAATTTCATGAAAAATCAGACGTTCGTTAGATTTTAAATGAAATAAAAGCAGAACCTTCAACCGCGGAACAAGGTGAGTAAACTCACTCGTTTAAAATTATTTTATAATGTGAAATGGTTGCTTGGTTGAATAGTTGATAAATTGGTTGATATAATCACATCGTTGATTGATTTTTTCATTAATGCGATATTTTTGATGTTACTAACATCTGTGAATGCAGGGAAACAGGTTGGAGGAATCCAACTGGATTCCTCAACATTTATTTTACTATTTTAATTTGATTGTGATATATGATATAATCCATGGTTGGATATGTTGTGATTGATGTACCCTGGCCCTAGAAACTGGTATCTCAGATACCGTAAAATATTTTGAAAGTAGAAAAGGAAATTGGAATTTAAAAATAGAATTTAATTCCAAAATAGAAATAAAAAATTCGAATAAACTTAAATTAGAAGCTTGTTTAAATCAAACAAGAGGTTGTTTATAAACGATAGTTATAAATCAGTAAAAAGTATTATCTTGAGATAAAGTAAAAATATAAATTCAAGTTTGAATTTATAAATGGAAAGTGGAAATCGGTTTTTGAAATCGATATTTGTAATGGGAAATGAAATGTAGCGATTATAAAGGAAATTATAAGCGTGATTTTAAACAAATAAGTTTTAAAATAAGATTTTCTATGAATAAATTCTAATAGATGTTACAAATGGAATTTGGGTTAAATGTTATTTGCAAGTAAAAATCAAACTGATTTGATTATATGTAAAAGGAGCATATTCACGATTTGAGTGAATAAGGGTTTAAAGGAAATATTTTACAAATAAAATATCTATAAAGGAATTTAGATTGGAAGTATGAATCCAGATTTGAAATGAAATGAAAGGGAATGGGTAATCGTTTTAAAAAGAAAACGATGAGTTTAGTTTAGAATTTTGAGTATAAATAAAGTGTGTTACCTTTTATAAAGGAATTTGGTAGTGATCTAGAATTGATGAATTCAAATGTGAATTGGGAAATTGAATTTACCTGAAATGTTAAAGTTCAGAATATAAATAGAATATAAATTATACGAAAGAAGGGGTCTTTATTGAAATTCGATTATATCGAATTAAGGGAAGTGGTATTTTACTTTCCGGTTTGAATTGAATTAAATTATTTACTTGTCTACTTATCAATTTATATATTGAAATTTATAAGTGCAAATTATATTTGGAAATAGCGATTTTTAACGCTGCCGTTATAATAACTATTTTAATAGCAATCTTAATGCTATGGTTATGATAAGTGTTCTATAATGCTAAGACAGCGGTTTTAACGCTGTTGTTGAAAGAAATGTTTTATAATCCAAACATTTGAAGACACCGATTATAACGCTACCGTTATAATCAATATTTTTATAAAGAAGGTGTGTTCGTAGATCAAATCAGAGAGTCGCGTAAGAAAATGTTTGATTTAAAGTTGTGAGCTCTGACTATTTCAAAGTTAAGAATGTCGTTCAGTTAAGGTCTGAGAGGTAATTATACCCCAACTTGACTGACTGCATTACTGACGAAGAAATGGTTAAGGCTCGATAGCAAGGGTTGGTTAGTGATATCGTTAGTTAACGAATGATTTATGATTTGAGTTATAATAACGATGTTTATAACATCAGTTAATTCAAAGGATTTAGAAATGTTTTCTAACTGGAGTAAAAGATATTTTCTCAATAAAGGAATTATATATATTGGAAATGTTTCCCAATAATCAAGAGAGAAATTAGTGCTTTGAAAGAACACGAAAGGTGGAAAATGGGAATTGGAAATGATAATGTAATAAAGAACTAATATAAAATGGGCCCAGTGTTGTTTGATGCTTGATTGATAGAATTTCCATTTGGAAATAGGATCGTTGATTGTATGGATGTTTCTTTGATAGTTAAATCACCGACTATCAAAGTTTTATCTTTTTTATATACCTCCGTTGTCAATATGGAGAGACCGGGATCAGATTTGATATATGAAAACCACTCCGTATTGGCGTAAGCGTTATGAAGCAACTTATGCTGAAGAAAATTGAAGACGGAGTTATGCAAGGGTTATCCTGTTTACGGGATAGTGCCTTCGGTTTGTCCAGACCCAGGACAACTTGTATGGACGAGTGTCTGACAGAGTATTTCTAAAGGGGGTTACGTACGTTGGTTCCTTCAAACGTATGATGTTGGTGGCATAGATGGGAAGCTTCTTTAGCCTAACAATCTGAGTATTTTTGTGGGAATCAATTAGTGATTTCCGATGGATCTGACGATGTGGCATTCAAAGTGAATGATGGCCAGATGTTCTGGAAGATAATTCAAACCTCAAGCCTCATCAACCCGAAATTGGACAAAAATCGGGCAGGCAGCATGGCTATGTGGGTCGCACCCATTAGGATGTATAACCACCTATTTAGAGAAATTCCTTTCGCTTCTTAAATCTATCGATGCTGTCCCTTTTCGGGAGGCGGTTGCTGATCCCAACCGTCGGTGGTATACATTCGAAACACTCAAGCGAAATGAGTGGTCGGTCATGTGTGGGCCGGGTTGCAAGATGTTCTTGTTGAACCTAGTGTATTCGTTTCTAGAGATACACTATCGGCAGGTGGTCCCATACCTTGTCATGTTGGAAATCCAATCTCCAATAAGCGCCTTGCGGTTTTGATTTTATATTATATATGGAGCGTGAGATGCAAGCGTTCCGCTAGATGGTTATTTATTTGTTGTAGACACTATTATAATATCACTGGATTTGATATCAAAAATATTTTTGGGTTATCGTAAGGTAAAAACCATCCATGTTTATGTGTGGATCGGTCTTACGATTACCATCTCTTTTGAAAGGATTTTTGAAAGTTAAACCAATGGTTGGAGTTTACTCACACCAGTCCCATGACTGACCCAGAGTTTATTTTGTTTGTTTTCCCTAAACTCTTGGGTGCCCAAATTTGTACGGGCAGTCAAGTAGTCGGGATTTTTCAGATTCAGTTGGAGGAGCTTGAAGCAGGAGGCTTCACCAGTTAGCTATAGACTATCATATTTTCCGCTTTGTACTATGTTGTATCTGGAAACAGGTGTTTATAACTGTTCCAGGAATAATCGTTGTGCTCTGATAATGGTATGTATATACAAATACTGATTTGTGCTTCAAAGTTATATTATCTAATATATTTTATTCGTTCCGCTGTGAGTTTGTGATCTTCGTTTTCTCCTATTCTAATATTTCTTTCTTTCTATTTCTCATCCTCTAACTTATTTCTTATAATGATTCGTATTTTTGTACAATTTGGGTTGGACGTGTGGTGTTATTAGTCAACTCAAAGTGTACGGATTTGCGGGTCGTTTCATTTGGTATCAGAGTTGAAGGTTAAGTGATTATCTTGGCTCTGTGGCGTGACTCAACAGAGATGGGGTTAGTGGTACCCTAGATTGAGTTTGAGTGTATATATATATATGAGCGCGTATTTGTAGATTTGATATAAAAATTGTTTTATATTGTGTTGGCTGGTTTGTTGAGTGGTTTATGAATTCTGGTCGATATAGGAAGTACAACTGTATCGATAAGTGTTTCTAAATTCTTGAACAAAACAATTCGACATGGTATTGTTTTAAAGATGGATAAGCAACATAATTTTGCCCAAAGGATATTTTGATATAAAAGTGATAATTTTCTGAAATTATCGAATGTGTTGATTGTTGTTAAAATCAAACGGAATTATGAAATATTGAAATGGTTATATAACCAAGATAAACTAGAATTAAATTCAAACCAAATTTTGTGGATTTAAATCCCGGATATTTTGAAAATATTCTTTGAAGTATTTTAAAGGTAATATAGCATTGGTTTGAAGAGATTTTTGAATTATAATGGTTTAAATGGATTTTAAAAGCAATTAAGCATTGAAATCACTTCAGGGGGCGAGGAAATAGTACTGATAATGGGTCGCGACATTATCGGTATTCATTTTCAAGTTTCTGAGTGGTGGATTGCTACCATGAAAATTCTTTGATTGGAAATTGGTTTGAAAAGAACAAGTTATTTCTATAAAATCCAAGTATTTGAGTTTGCAAAAAGATTTAAACATATGTGTATAGTTATATGATTTCAAACTAATTTGAAAGAAACCTTAGGGATTCGAATTCTGAATTTAATATAAGTTAAATAGATTAAAAAGGTGGAAGTAAAATCGAATGGATTAAATTTAACTAAAGTTTAGTTAAACGGAGCGGGACAACCCTAAAGAAAACAAAATTTGTTCGAAATCCATTGAAATGGAATCTTTATGAAATTAAATGGAAAACTTGGCCCGATAAATGGTTTATAAGGAAATGATATGAACTGGGTTATCATTGGACATATATTGAAGCATACAAAATTGTGGGAACCCTTGAAAGGAAATAAACTAGCTAAACCCAATATGCAAGAAATTTGGATTATATACAAAATTGTATTGGATTGGAATTTATTTAAGTTAAATGGAAATTAGATTGGATGGAGATAATCTCGAATGAAATTAAATAAAAAGGAATGTTGAGATTCGAATTATTAATATGAATTCGACGTATGAATAAGCCAGTTGAATATATATATTGGATGATGTTGTCTGGAATTAAACTGTGATGGGGTTGAACTCAAGCAGGATAAGGGGGTTGATTTTTGAAAACAGAACTCAGTTTGGATTAGTGAATGGCAGTGAGCTGATCAGAATTTGATTAGAGTGTTACAGACTGGAAGTTGGATTGATTTTAAACCAAGTGGAAATGATATATGTATGCTGAGCAGATATTGAATAGAAGCAAATGTAAGAGATAGAATTATGCCCGACAAAAAGGTACATGTTTACAATATTGTTTGGGTTGATGATTTTATGAGCCTATGGGGCAAGCCACTTGGCTTTTTGATTTTCTTTTGGATTGGAGAGGCCTATAAAGGCGAGTTGTGATTGTGCCGATTGAGCCGTGCAGAGGAGATGCTGCCGAAATTTTTCAGAATTTAAAGTGTTAGAAAATTTTCAGAATTTTTGAAAATTTTCGTTAGTAATAATAAATTAATATTTTAATTTAAATAAATTGGTTCAGTTAAGCTGAAATTAAGAAGTGAACAAAAAGGATATTTGGACCTAGTCAATAGGATACGTAGCATCTTTTCCCTATCTTAGCAATTTCGAGGACGAAATTATTTTAAGGGGGAAGGAATGTAACGACCCAGATTTTTAGCCATTTTGTTTTGAACATTTAAATTGGTTTTTAATGTTGTGTTGATAATTTAAATAGGAATTTATAACGAATTTATTTATAAAACGAAGTTTGAACGTTAATTTATAATATAATTATAAATTCGAGCTCGAAATGGCGCTTCGGTTCGTAATATGGTGTTTTGAACTTCAACTGAGGATACAGGATCTGATATAAGTCGGATTTCTGTGAAACAAGAAACGTTGAAACCGTATTGATTATAATTTTCATATGAAAGAGAAAAATCTAGATTTCGTGTTATAATTTGTTAGTTATGGTCAAATCAAATTTTGAAATAGTCGCTGTGGAAATCGTTATTTAAAATATACGCGTTAAAATAGCCGTTTTGCAAACGGACTCAGATTTCGACGAAATCAGTTTCATTGGGACCGTATCGTTAAATTATTGTACGGTGGTGAGTGGCGTGGAAAACCGATGTCGTATGTAACCACGGTAGCCGTAAACGCTCGTTCAGTGCAATTAAATTAATTCAACTAAATAAAGGGGTATTAGAGTGTAACTTGAACAGACGATCGAATCAGGCCACGAAACCAGTTCCAGTGAGTTCGTAGCGTCGGATATAGTCAGGGTAGGTATATAGTTTGTTATTTTTAGAGATCGGCAAATTTGGTGTTCAGAAGGGCAGTGTGGTACGTGCCAAAAACAGTCTACCGGGGCAACAGTCTCAGAATGCGACGAAACTAGTGCCGTTGGGTTCGTATCGAAAAGTTATTGTCGGTGTTCGCAGTTTCAAGTTGATTTGATTTATCTGGTGATCGTGAAAATTTTAAATGCGTGTTTATTTCTGGTTTTATAAAGGAATTTTTTTCAAACGATGTCGGAATTCAACGACACTTGTCCCATTGGGTTCAGAATAACTTTTTACACCAAGATCAGCTTTTACATCAGTAAACAGAAGTCGACTGTGGTTATTTTTATTTGATACTTCACCGCGAAGTTTCGCTGTAATATAAATAATATAATATAATACTATCTTTACGATGTACACTCTATTGGCTTGCCTGCTCCCCACGTTTTCTTCAGTTCTGTGTGTGCCAAGGCAAGGCATACCGTGCGTGCGAAGTAAATTGAAACCGTGGCAGTCACGCTGTTTCATTTCCGTGGAGATCAAGTTGTCTTCCCCTATATAAAAAGAAAATAACACAGCAAAAACTCCTTCCTCAAATTGCACGTCCTCTTCTAATCCCCAAATCCTTCTTCTCCTCAGACAAACGAAAATCAAAGTAAAATTCCGAATCCAAACATCCCTCATCATCGTGCAAGTGCTTCCATCGTTCACGCTCAAGGAAACTTGTGCGGCCATCCCAAATTTTCAAACCACGAATTCTCGGTATCCTCTGAATGAAATTCAACGCGTTGTGCTCACGTTATTGAACTCGGTGCAGATATTTGTGGGGCCGCCTAGGGTGATCTGGGTTATCGGAAGTGAAGACTGGTCCCTGGCGGTCGGAGGGATGCAGTCATGGTGGGGTCCGATCCCCTAGACTGGCGGTAGGAAGGTAATGACCAAGGTGAGGGTTGCTTGCTGGGTTTGTTATTGGGTATGGGTTCGCTGCTTTTGAGTTTAAATGGTGAGGGTGCGGTTTTTGGTCCATGATGTTGGTTTTGATCTACTGTGTAGGTAGGGGGTGGTACTGTGATGAGTGGGTGAATGCCTGTGAGCCATGGAAGGAGTGGCAGTCAAAGGAAGTGGAGGGTTTGTTCACGGCTAATTGTTTGGCATGGCGTTTATTCGGATTTGATGATTGCGCAAGGGATTTAAGGGATGGTTACGCAATTTAATTCGGATATTCAGGGGGCTATGATCTTGTGGTGGGCAGTAAAGAAGTTAAGGTGAACGGTGGTAGGTGTTTAACCTGGAAGATGCGGAGATGATGTGTGTTTATGATGAGTGGAACAATGTTTCTCTTTTTATTGATTTGGGGTGGAAGTATCTTGTGTGAAATAAAAGAGAAGCGGGTACGACTTGATGTTGGGCTGCTCGAAAACAGCAAGGTCCAAAGTAGCACTTGACCAGGAAGTGACTACGGTAATAAAGTGAGAATCTTGCAAAAACAAATCATGTTGGATCGTGTAACACCCCACACCCACTATGGTCACTCACTAAGGGAATGCCATAGCATCGGTGGAGTATTTTAGTGAATATAGAACAGAAAAATTTCACCAAGACAGATATAAATAGTACTTGAAATTTAAAACATCATCTCATAACAGCGGAAATAAACATGTCTGGTTACATCATAAAACCACGATAAAAGTCAAGTACAATATCCGTCAAAATAAAGAAAGTACATAATCCCACTTTCTCATACAATGGCCAGAACAAAAAGAAAAGATAACTAGATAACTGGAGCTTTACATCTATCCAAGCTCCTAAAGACTGGAACAGCAATCTGATCAAGCTCCACTACTGCTAGGATCCACCGTAGGACCTGAGGGTTGGGAAAAAGATAGAAACAACGGGGTCAGACATAAGTCTGAGTGAGTCCTATAACTTTAACAATACCATCATTAAAGTAACCAGAGAAGACATAAACTTGACCTACGGTAATATCTGGGGATGAATGGCTACACTAAGCAGCTTGGCAGACTTAGGATAAACTAAGATAACCGTAAGGACGCATCTACCCACCCAAGGATAATTACTAACTGCACCACACCAGTCATTCCTACTAAAAGGTTGATCCCTTCCAAGGACTTAGAAAATTTCCCCAGCAGTTTCATGTACTCCTAGCCCACTACATAGGTGCCGTCTGCCCCTATCTCTACTAGGTGTATTCAGTAATTTTACCCAGTAGTTTCGTGTACCCCTACATAGGTGCCGTCTGCCCCTATCTTTATTAGGTGTACCCACTACTCCCCATCGATCGGCTCCCTACCGTAGATACCCGTGCTGGTCCCACGATTGGGGTGTATCATTCCCCTAAAGTGGCTACCAGATAATATCAACAGTGCACGGCTTTATATCTACACGATGCAACAACGACTTACCAACCAGCCCGGGTCCACACACGCATATGAAACCCGTTGGTCCCGCGTTGCCACCGCTAACCCGTTTTTGCCTCTTATAATCAAGCCCAATATGCGTGTCCCGTCACTCGACATGGGTCGAGCCCACAAAGATACGTTTGGGATATTGGTTGAAATGGGCCCCCACAAGCTACTACTTAAGCTTGTCACTTTTATCTAGTGCATCCCACTTAACCCCTTATGTAGTCATGCCCACTTACATGTTAAGATTTGGTTAAGTCATCAATCATATTTCAATTGCCACATAGGGCACCCACTAGATTTCCACCTGCCACCCAAAGCACTTACTTAACCCTTCACCCATGTTTTAATTACATGTTCCACTTTGGTTAAGTATTCTAATCGTATTTTCTCATGCCACCCATGGCACTTACTTAACCCTTTAATCATGTTTTAATTACATGTTCTACTTTGGTTAAGTATTCTAATCGTATTTTCACATGCCACCCATGGTACTTACTTAACCCTTTAATCATGTTTTAATTACATGTTCTACTTTGGTTAAGTATTCTAATCGTATTTTTCCATTGCCACCCAAGGCAACCCGCTAGTCTCATCATGCCACCCCAAGGCACCCACTTAACCCCTCATGTCCCACTACATGCTAATATGGTTAAGTGTTTCTTAATTCATTAATTAAGATCATGACCTCATAAAGACCTCTCACATTAGACCGTCTTTTATGACTGCTGGATATGCCGGTTGGTTCCGGGCAGACTTTTGTCATCAAAAGGGTCTAACCTCGTGTCTTTACTTTAATCATGTATTTAATTTATGACTAAGACCTCTCACATTGGGCCAATCATTTGTAGCCGCTGGATGGCCGGTCGGTTCCGGGCAGACTTCCGCTACAAAAGGGTCCAACCTCGTGTCTTAGTTGATTAATTACACCTAATTAATCACCCCCATATTAATTATCCCTAATTAATATCAAGTTTTCCATAACATGGGTAGACCTAACTCAATAGGTAAATTCCCATGGGGTAGACCTAACTCAATAGGTAAATTCCCACTTATGGTAATTTATTTATTTTATGGTATGCTCAATCATACCCAATCATACCTTATTAACATATTTATTAACCCCATCGTTCCCCACGTAAATCGTTCTCATTTCATAACATAATAAAAGGGGAAGATCCATCACAAATAGCATGGGTTTAGCATATAACTTTGTCATGGGTTAAGAGGATGTCAACTTGCATATATGAGCACATATTAACCCAACTACATTTAACCCAAACTTGCATATTATCATACCCACATCTTGCATAACATGTTGAACTTGCATATAGGCATTCTCATAACTTGCATAACGTGTTAAACATGCATTTAAGCATACACATAACTTGCATAAGCATTCACATACTTGCATAGGCATTTACATACTTGCATAAGCATTCACATACTTGCATAAACATTCACATACTTGCATAAGCATTCACATACTTGCATAAACATTCACATACTTGCATAAGCATGCATAACTTGCATATCATGTTAAACTTGCATTTAAGCATATACATATCTTGCATAAGCATTCATATACTTGCATAAGCATTTATAACTTGCAAATCATGTTAAACTTGCATTTAAGCATATACATAACTTGCATATAACTTGCATAACTCACTTTGTTAAACATGCATAAATCCACTTATTAAATATGCATAAACCCACTTGTTAAACATGCACAAACCAACTTGTTAAGCATGCATAAACCAACTTATCAAACATGCACAAACTCACTTATTAATTATGCATAAACATAGGAAAACATAGAGTAACATATCATTATGAATGATTCGAACTCATTAATCCGCATTTAAGACCATAAGTCTCATTACACCAAATCTACTTACTTTAACAATTGATGTTAAAGTGGTAGAAACTCACCAAACCCAAGATTAGCAAACTTATGAAGTGGAATTAGTTGCTAACTATGAAGAAGATAATGATTAGAGATTGATTAGAGAGGGATTAGCTTGCAACTTCCTTCATAAATTGGTGGAGGCTCCTTCTAAGATTTAATTTGGCGGCATGAGGCCATCATTTCTATTTTTAGTATGGATTAGGGTAGGTTTAGGGTGTATTTATAGATTAGGAGAGTGTTTTAGGCCCTTAGATTAACCCTAGATTAGATTAGGTCCGTTAGATTTAGGAAATCTCTAGAACCCAGCCCTCCAAGCCAGCCTAGAACCCAACCTGGTGCACCCAGGTTCTCTGGACGCCGCGCCCCTGTCGACAGGCAAGTCGACACCCCTGTCGACATGGGTAGGGCGGGAAGCTTCCCGCCTGACCCCGCTGGTTCTATTTTCAAATCCTAATTTAAATTTCTAAATCTGTTTTAAGCTTTAATTTTTCTGCAAACTTCATTGGGCCATAACCGGGCCATACGGACTCCGATTCTCGAAAACTCGGACTCTATTTCGCGTATTTTTCCGAGACGAACGCAATGACGCAGCCCGTTACCCCCAATTCCCACATCTGAGATTATTTATCCTATAATTAGTGAATTTTAGTATTAGCTAAAATTCGGGGTGTTACATTCTCCCCTCCTTAAAGGATTTCGTCCCCGAAATCTCTAAGCTAAGGAGAATGCATATCCTACCATCCAAACAACCATATACTCAAATCATCAACCACGGGCATCCATTGTCCTTAAACAGTTTCTAATGATGTATGAGCATATGCAAACAGTGTGTGTATATGTTCCCTATCTAATGTATGAACATATGCAAACCATGATAGTGCCATGCATCCATTATGTATGCGAGAGAACCCTATCGACACATACAATATCTACATGAGTGCACAATCATTCACCAAAATGCATCATCCATGTGATAACAAAATCATTATACATCCATAAATATAGCCTCCTACACACAATTTTATGCGATATGCAATATGAAGTGACTGAGCCGATCTAGTGCCTAGAGTGTGTGTATATGCATCCACGAGCAACCACTAGCAAACACTTGCATCCACTTGCATCCATCATACACAACATGTCTCAAACACATGTTTCAACCATAGGACTATCCTATCTGAAGGTCAAAGGTACTACCGAGAGGACATACTAAGGATAAGATAAGCACAAGATATGCGATGAAGAAGAGGCAAAAGGACATGCCCTTCGAAAGAAAAGGGTACTTCGAACGCATCTTCGCTTCCATCTCCCAGGTAGCGTCGCTCTCTTCATCTCCCCTTTGTACTTTGACTAGTTGAACCTCTCTGTTTCTCATCTTCCAAATCTCTGACCCAAGGATGCAAGTAGGAGCTCGTCGAATCATCGCATCACGCTCTGCTTCCACTTCTCTAAGCAAACTCGGCTCTACCACCTCTGCGGTCTCATGTAGGCACTTCCTCCCATGGAATACATCATGTACACCACTAAGTCTGTCGGGCAATTCCACCAATGGAATATGCTCCTCCCATGTACCTCCAAAATCCAAGATACATAGTCTCAAAAGGTCTTCTAAAACATGATTCACCCTCTCGGTCTGGCCGTCCGTCTGAGGATGATATGCGGTACTCAAACACAACTGAGTCCCTACCGCCTCTTACAAACTCTTCCAAAACTCTCTAGTGAAGATAGGATCTCGATCACTCACTATGCTAGAGGGTACCCCATGCAATCGAACTATCTCTCGAAGATATACAGAAGGTAGCCATGGAGCAGTCCACTTACTCCTCACAGGTATGAAATGGGTGCTCTTAGTAAGTCTGTCTACTACCACCCAAATTCCTGTATTACTCTTTTTCGATCTGGGTCACCCGTCAATAAAATCCATCGAGACGCTGTCCCACTTCCATTGCGGAACCTCCAATGGGTGAAGCAACCCACCTGGTTTCTTTTGCTCCGTCTTCACTTGTTGGCACACCAAGCATCGAGCGACATACTCGGCCACATCTTTCTTCATACCGGCCCAAAAGAAAACTCGCTTCATGTCTTAGTACATCTTGTCCATATCGGGGTGAATGGTCATCTTTGACTGATGTGCATCATCGAGTATAGCCTTCCTCAAACCCCTTGTTTTACGGTACACAAAGGCTACCGTCTCTACGCAACCACCCCTTACCATCTAGGGTGTACCTACTCAAATGGCTGGATGACTCCCCCTCCTCATGAGCTTCTTTACTAACTCAACCAATTGTGGGTCGTCCCGTTGTGTTTTGCCAATACGCCCCAAAAGAGTAGGCCTATCCTCCAAGGAGGCTAGCAAACCGGGTACAAAGTCAACGGAAGGTCTAAGTCAAACATAGAAATAAACTCTAAGCTCCGTCGTTCAACGAACAATGGACTCAAGGACAACCACTTCCTGCTCAAGGCGTCCGCCACCACGTTACCCTTGCCAGGGGTATACGCTATCTCGAAATCATAGGATGCTAAGAACTCCATCCACCTTTGCTGTCTCAGATTCAAATCCTTCTGAGAAAACAAGTACTTCAATGATTTGTGGTCAGTGAACAACTCGAATCTCTCACCAAGAAGATAATGGCGCCAAATCTTAAGCGCAGAAATAATAGCGGCCAGCTCTAGATCATGGGTAGGGTAATTTTTCTCATGTGCCCTCAACTGCCTTCCACCATAGGCTATTACCCTTCCCTCTTGCATTAAGACTGCGCCAAGCCCTGTCCCACAAGCATCAGTATAGACAACAAATGGCTTGCTCCCATCTGGCAACACTAAAACTTGAGCGGTGGTTAAAGCTCTCTTTAACCGTCGGAACGCATCATCACAATCTACGTCCCATGCAAAAACAAGATTCTTCTTTGTTAAGCGGGTTAATGGGGCTGATATCTTCGTGAAGTCTTTAATAAACTTCCTATAATAACCCGCCAACCCCAAGAAACTTCTTACTTCGGTAGCATTCTTTGGAACCTTCCAATCCTGAATTGATACTACCTTCGCGGGATCCACAGCTATCCCTTCCTTGGAGACCACATGCCCCAAGAACCGCACTTCTTTCCTCCAGAAGTGACATTTAGAGAATTTAGCCTTGAGGCTATGTGCTCGAAGAGTCTTTAATACCTCCCCAAGATGTAGGGCATGCTCTTCTTCACTCTTAGAAAATACTAAGATATCGTCCACAAAGACCACCACAAATTTATTAAGGAACTCCCTGAACACCCTACTCATCAAATCAACAAAGTATGCAGGGTCGTTCGTCAACCCAAATGGCATCACCAGCCACTCATAGAAACCATCTGGAGTTCTAAAGGTAGTCTTGTCTATGCTATCCTCAGCCACCCTCAACTGATGAAACCCCGTGGCCAAGTCCAACTGAGAAAACACTGAGGCGCCAACCAACTGATCGAAAAGATCATCAATCCTCGGCAATGGGTGTCTATTCTTCTTTGTGAGTTTGTTGAGTTCTCTATAGTCTACACAAAGTCTGAGGGACCCATCCGCCTTTGTAGAAAATACTACCGGAGCACCCCACTCCGATATACTTCGTCTTATGAACCCCTTCTCAAGCAAATCGCCTACTTACTTATGGAGTTCCCTCCTCTCACGAGGAGCCACGTGGCACACTGGCCAAGATACTGGTTTAGCATTATTCACCAGATATATTCGGAAGTCAATCTCCCGCTTCGGAGGTAAGCTCTTCACCTCCTCACACACATCCGGGTATTCCCGGACCGCTGCAAACTCTAGACCGACGTGTCAAGCGATTCTAGATAACTTAGCATAACAGATTCTATGGGATTACAAGAGATCTCGAGAGTGTCGCCCAGGCGGCCCATAAGCCTAACAACTCTCCCTTCAAAATCAAGAACGGCACCCCTACTGGATAACCAGTCCATGCCCAAAACTAACCCATAGCCCGTGAAACCCAACAAGCATCACATCTAAACTCAACGCTAAGTATAGAAACTTTCAAACCCAAACACACTATGGAGCCCCAATTGGGTTTGAAACAACTAAGGGATCGTCTACCAACTGGTGTCTCATTGCAGTGACTCTACTAATTATGATGAGATAAACGAACTCAATGCGTCAAAATCAAATAAAGTACGGACAGGATGATCGATCAGAAAAACTAGACTTTCAATAGAAATAGTTCTACCTCTTTCCTGAATCGCGAGAGCCTGTACTTGCCCCCTAGCCTGACCTGGTGCCACAAGAGCTTGCACCTGTCCTCCTGAGGTAGACCCCGTCCTTTGCTCCTTCTTTGGACAGTCTTTCATCAGATGCCCTGCTTCGCCACAGTGGAAGCAGCCAGTCTTAGTCTTCTTGCGACAGTCTTTGTTTAAGTGGCCTAGTGTCCCACAATTGAAGCACCTCTTCTTTCCCTTGCCACCATTGCCTTTCCCACCCTTGTTTTGCTGTTGAGGTCTCTTCTGATCTCCTTTCTTATCGTGTGCTTTATTAGCATTGGGACCCTTCTCTTCCTCATGCATAAGTGCCATGTCCACTAGCTTCTCGAAAGTGGCTCCCATAAGGATATGAGACATAGCCAATCCGTGCATCGGTTCGTTCAAGCCTTTAACGAACCTCAAAGCCTTCTCCTCCGGTGTGTTTACCAAGTCTATATTGAACTTCGCAAACTGGTTAAACTTGTTAACATATTCTTTCACTGACAAGTTCTCTTGCTTTAAGTTCAAAAACCTTTCCACGTGCATATTTTCTTCCGCTTTTGAGAGAAACTTTGCCTCAAACCTTTGCCTGAAATCCACCCAAGAGTCAATAGGGCGTTCTCCATTAGTGACCTACCACCAGAACGAGGCCTCTCCTTCCATTAACCAAGCGGCTAACCTGACTTTCTTTCCCTCTTCTACTTCCAAGATTTCCATCAATTCTTCCGTCTCACTAAACCAATCCCTATCTCCCACAAAAGGTTTTCCTCCCATAGCCTTAAACTTCCTACAAGTCATAGCAAAAGTATCCGTGCGAGGAGGAACGAGTGCAACGGGTGGAGGAGGAACATTTGCTGGACCTACAGCGGTGGCCCTAGCCTCTAACAACCTCCTATACCATACTGGTACCGCTACACCGTCCGGAAGATAAAGATCTTCAGCCATGCTGAGACGAAATAGGAAAGATTCAAAACGGAGAATTCGAAAGATAAAGATATGGCTATCGGGGATTATGCTTTTCTTTCAAAAACTTTTCTCTTTAAAGACATGTTTTTGAAAATATTTCTTCCAAAATTGTTTTTAGAAAAATAGTTTTCTAAAAAAAAAAAATTATCTGTTCTGGTAACCTTTGCTCTGATACCACGTGTAACACCCCACACCCACTATGGTCACTCACTAAGGGAATGTCATAGCATCGGTGGAGTATTTTAGTGAATATAGAACAGAAAAATTTCACCAAAATAGATATAAATAGTACTTGAAATTTAAAACATCATCTCATAACAGCGGAAATAAACATGTCTGGTTACATCATAAAACCACGATAAAAGTCAAGTACAGTATCCGTCAAAATAAAGAAAGTACATAATCCCACTTTCTCATACAATGGCCAGAACAAAAAGAAAAGATAACTGGATAACTGGAGCTTTACATCTATCCAAGCCAGTAAGACTGGAACAGCAATCTGATCAAGCTCCACTACTGCTAGGATCCACCGTAGGACCTGAGGGTTGGGAAAAAGATAGAAACAACGGGGTCAGACATAAGTCTGAGTGAGTCCTATAACTTTAACAATACAATCATTAAAGTAACCAGAGAAGACATAAACTTGACCTACGGTAATATCTGGGGATGAATGGCTACACTAAGCAGCTTGGTAGACTTAGGATAAACTAAGATAACCGTAAGGACGCATCTACCCACCCAAGGATAATTACTAACTGCACCACACAAGTCATTCCTACTAAAAGGTTGATCCCTTCCAAGGACTTAGAAAATTTCCCCAGCAGTTTCATGTACTCCTAGCCCACTACATAGGTGCCGTCTGCCCCTATCTCTACTAGGTGTATTCAGTAATTTTACCCAGTAGTTTCGTGTACCCCTACATAGGTGCCGTCTGCCCCTATCTTTATTAGGTGTACCCACTACTCCCCATCGATCGGCTCCCTACCGTAGATACCCGTGCTGGTCCCACGATTGGGGTGTATCATTCCCCTAAAGTGGCTACCAGATAATATCAACAGTGCACGGCTTTATATCTACACGATGCAACAACGACTTACCAACCAGCCCGGGTCCACACACGCATATGAAACCCGTTGGTCCCGCGTTGCCACCGCTAACCCGTTTTTGCCTCTTATAATCAAGCCCAATATGCGTGTCCCGTCACTCGACATGGGTCGAGCCCACAAAGATACGTTTGGGATATTGGTTGAAATGGGCCCCCACAAGCTACTACTTAAGCTTGTCACTTTTATCTAGTGCATCCCACTTAACCCCTTATGTAGTCATGCCCACTTACATGTTAAGATTTGGTTAAGTCATCAATCATATTTCAATTGCCACATAGGGCACCCACTAGATTTCCACCTGCCACCCAAAGCACTTACTTAACCCTTCACCCATGTTTTAATTACATGTTCCACTTTGGTTAAGTATTCTAATCGTATTTTCTCATGCCACCCATGGCACTTACTTAACCCTTTAATCATGTTTTAATTACATGTTCTACTTTGGTTAAGTATTCTAATCGTATTTTCACATGCCACCCATGGTACTTACTTAACCCTTTAATCATGTTTTAATTACATGTTCTACTTTGGTTAAGTATTCTAATCGTATTTTTCCATTGCCACCCAAGGCAACCCACTAGTCTCATCATGCCACCCCAAGGCACCCACTTAACCCCTCGTGTCCCACTACATGCTAATATGGTTAAGTGTTTCTTAATTCATTAATTAAGATCATGACCTCATAAAGACCTCTCACATTAGACCGTCTTTTATGACTGCTGGATATGCCGGTTGGTTCCGGGCAGACTTCTGTCATCAAAAGGGTCTAACCTCGTGTCTTTACTTTAATCATGTATTTAATTTATGACTAAGACCTCTCACATTGGGCCAATAATTTGTAGCCGCTGGATGGCCGGTCGGTTCCGGGCAGACTTCCGCTACAAAAGGGTCCAACCTCGTGTCTTAGTTGATTAATTACACCTAATTAATCACCCCCATATTAATTATCCCTAATTAATATCAAGTTTTCCATAACATGGGTAGACCTAACTCAATAGGTAAATTCCCATGGGGTAGACCTAACTCAATAGGTAAATTCCCACTTATGGTAATTTATTTATTTTATGGTATGCTCAATCATACCCAATCATACCTTATTAACATATTTATTAACCCCATCGTTCCCCACGTAAATCGTTCTCATTTCATAACATAATAAAAGGGGAAGATCCATCACAAATAGCATGGGTTTAGCATATAACTTTGTCATGAGTTAAGAGGATGTCAACTTGCATATATGAGCACATATTAACCCAACTACATTTAACCCAAACTTGCATATTATCATACCCACATCTTGCATAACATGTTGAACTTGCATATAGGCATTCTCATAACTTGCATAACGTGTTAAACATGCATTTAAGCATACACATAACTTGCATAAGCATTCACATACTTGCATAGGCATTTACATACTTGCATAAGCATTCACATACTTGCATAAACATTCACATACTTGCATAAGCATTCACATACTTGCATAAACATTCACATACTTGAATAAGCATGCATAACTTGCATATCATGTTAAACTTGCATTTAAGCATATACAAATCTTGCATAAGCATTCATATACTTGCATAAGCATTCATAACTTGCAAATCATGTTAAACTTGCATTTAAGCATATACATAACTTGCATATAACTTGCATAACTCACTTTGTTAAACATGCATAAATCCACTTATTAAATATGCATAAACCCACTTGTTAAACATGCACAAACCAACTTGTTAAGCATGCATAAACCAACTTATCAAACATGCACAAACCCACTTATTAATTATGCATAAACATAGGAAAACATAGAGTAACATATCATTATGAATGATTCGAACTCATTAATCCGCATTTAAGACCATAAGTCTCATTACACCAAATCTACTTACTTTAACAATTGATGTTAAAGTGATAGAAACTCACCAAACCCAAGATTAGCAAACTTATGAAGTGGAATTAGTTGCTAACTATGAAGAAGATAATGATTAGAGATTGATTAGAGAGGGATTAGCTTGCAACTTCCTTCATAAATTGGTGGAGGCTCCTTCTAAGATTTAATTTGGCGGCATGAGGCCATCAGTTCTATTTTTAGTATGGATTAGGGTAGGTTTAGGGTGTATTTATAGATTAGGAGAGTGTTTTAGGCCCTTAGATTAACCCTAGATTAGATTAGGTCCGTTAGATTTAGGAAATCTCTAGAACCCAGCCCTCCAAGCCAGCCTAGAACCCAACCTGGTGCACCCAGGTTCTCTGGACGCCGCGCCCCTGTCGACAGGCAAGTCGACAGGCAAGTCGACACCCCTGTCGACAGCCCTGTCGACATGGGTAGGGCGGGAAGCTTCCCGCCTGACCCCGCTGGTTCTATTTTCAAATCCTAATTTAAATTTCTAAATCTGTTTTAAGCTTTAATTTTTCTGCAAACTTCATTGGGCCATAACCGGGCCATACGGACTCCGATTCTCGAAAACTCGGACTCTATTTCGCGTATTTTTCCGAGACGAACGCAATGACGCACCCCGTTACCCCCAATTCGCACATCTGAGATTATTTATCCTATAATTAGTGAATTTTAGTATTAGCTAAAATTCGGGGTGTTACAGATCGTACCAACATAATCTTCATTATGGAACTGACAAGGTTGAATGAAACAATTGGAATTTCATGAAAAATCAGACGTTCGTTAGATTTTAAATGGAATAAAAGAAGAACCTTCAACCGCGGAACAAGGTGAGTAAACTCACTCGTTTAAAATTATTTTATAATGTGAAATGGTTGCTTGGTTGAATAGTTGATAAATTGGTTGATATAATCACATCGTTGATTGATTTTTTCATTAATGCGATATTTTTGATGTTACTAACATCTGTGAATGCAGGGAAACAGGTTGGAGGAATCCTACTGGATTCCTCAACATTTATTTTACTGTTTTTATTTGATTGTGATATATGATATAATCCATGGTTGGATATGTTGTGATTGATGTACCCTGGCCCTAGAAACTGGTATCTCAGATACCGTAAAATATTTTGAAAGTGGAAAAGGAAATTGGAATTTAAAAATAGAATTTAATTCCAAAATAGAAATAAAAAATTCGAATAAACTTAAATTAGAAGCTTGTTTAAATAAAACAAGAGGTTGTGTATAAACGATAGTTATAAATCAGTAAAAAGTATTATCTTGAGATAAAGTAAAAATATAAATTCAAGTTTGAATTTATAAATGGAAAGTGGAAATCGGTTTTTGAAATCGATATTTGTAATGGGAAATGAAATGTAGCGATTATAAAGGAAATTATAAGCGTGATTTTAAACAAATAAGTTTTAAAATAAGATTTTCTATGAATAAATTCTAATAGATGTTACAAATGGAATTTGGGTTAAATGTTATTTGCAAGTAAAAATCAAACTGATTTGATTATATGTAAAAGGAGCATATTCACGATTTGAGTGAATAAGGGTTTAAAGGAAATATTTTACAAATAAAATATCTATAAAGGAATTTAGATTGGAAGTATGAATCCAGATTTGAAATGAAATGAAAGGGAATGGGTAATCGTTTTAAAAAGAAAACGATGAGTTTAGTTTAGAATATTGAGTATAAATAAAGTGTGTTACGTTTTATAAAGGAATTTGGTAGTGATCTAGAATTGATGAATTCAAATGTGAATTGGGAAATTGAATTTACCTGAAATGGTAAAGTTCAGAATATAAATAGAATATAAATTATACGAAAGAAGGGGTCTTTATTGAAATTCGATTATATCGAATTAAGGGAAGTGGTATTTTACTTTCCGGTTTGAATTGAATTAAATTATTTACTTGTTTACTTATCAATTTATATATTGAAATTTATAAGTGCAAATTATATTTGGAAATAGCGATTTTTAACGCTCCCGTTATAATAACTATTTTAACAGCAATCTTAATGCTATGGTTATGATAAGTGTTCTATAATGCTAAGACAGCGGTTTTAACGCTGTTGTTGAAAGAAATGTTTTATAATCCAAACATTTGAAGACAGCGATTATAACGCTACCGTTATAATCAATATTTTTATAAAGAAGGTGTGTTCGTAGATCAAATCAGAGGGTCGCGTAAGAAAATGTTTGATTTAAAGTTGCGAGCTCTGACTATTTCAAAGTTAAGAATGTCGTTCAGTTAAGGTCTGAGAGGTAATTATACCCCAACTTGACTGACTGCATTACTGACGAAGAAATGGTTAAGGCTCGATAGCAAGGGTTGGTTAGTGATATCGTTAGTTAACGAATGATTTATGATTTGAGTTATAATAACGATGTTTATAACATCAGTTAATTCAAAGGATTTAGAAATGTTTTCTAACTGGAGTAAAAGATATTTTCTCAATAAAGGAATTATATATATTGGAAATGTTTCCCAATAATCAAGAGAGAAATTAGTGCTTTGAAAGAACACGAAAGGTGGAAAATGGGAATTGGAAATGATAATGTAATAAAGAACTAATATAAAAAGGGCCCAGTGTTGTTTGATGCTTGATTGATAGAATTTCCATTTGGAAATAGGATCGTTGATTGTATGGATGATTCTTTGATAGTTAAATCACCGACTATCAAAGTTTTATCTTTTTTATATACCTCCGTTGTCAATATGGAGAGACCGGGATCAGATTTGATATCTGAAAACCACTCCGTATTGGCGTAAGCGTTATGAAGCAACTTATGCTGAAGAAAATTGAAGACGGAGTTATGCAAGGGTTATCCTGTTTACGGGATAGTGCCTTCGGTTTGTCCAGACCCAGGACAACTTGTATGGACGAGTGTCTGACAGAGTATTTCCAAAGGGGGTTACGTACGTTGATTCCTTCAAACGTACGAAGTTGGTGGCATAGAAGGGAAGCTTCTTTAGCCTAACAATCTGAGTATTTTTGTGGGAATCAATTAGTGATTTCCGATGGATCTGACGATGTGGCATTCAAAGTGAATGATGGCCAGATGTTCTGGAAGATAATTCAAACCTCAAGCCTCATCAACCCGAAATTGGACAAAAATCGGGCAGGCAGCATGGCTATGTGGGTCGCACCCATTAGGATGTATAACCACCTATCTAGAGAAATTCCTTTCGCTTCTTAAATCTATCGATGTTGTCCCTTTTCGGGAGGCGGTTGCTGATCCCAACCGTCGGTGGTATACATTCGATACACTCAAGCGAAATGAGTGGTCGGTCATGTGTGGGCCGGGTTGCAAGATGTTCTTGTTGAACCCAGTGTATTTGTCTCTAGAGATACACTATCGGCAGGTGGTCCCATACCTTGTCATGTTGGAAATCCAATCTCCAATAAGCGCCCTGCGGTTTTGATTTTATATTATATATGGAGCGTGAGATGCAAGCGTTCCGCTAGATGGTTATTTATTTGTTGTAGACACTATTATAATATCACTGGATTTGATATCAAAAATATTTTTGGGTTATCGTCAGGTAAAAACCATCCATGTTTATGTGTGGATCGGTCTTACGATTACCATCTCTTTTGAAAGGATTTTTGAAAGTTAAACCAATGGTTGGAGTTTACTCACACCAGTCCCATGACTGACCCAGAGTTTATTTTGTTTGTTTTCCCTAAACTCTTGGGTGCCCAAATTTGTACGGGCAGTCAAGTAGTCGGGATTTTTCAGATTCACTTGGAGGAGCTTGAAGCAGGAGGCTTCACCAGTTAGCTATAGACTATCATATTTTCCGCTGTGTACTATGTTGTATCTGGAAACAGGTGTTTATAACTGTTCCAGGAATAATCGTTGTGCTCTGATAATGGTATGTATATACATATACTGATTTGTGCTTCAAAGTTATATTATCTAATATATTTTATTCGTTCCGCTGTGAGTTTGTGATCTTCGTTTTCTCCTATTCTAATATTTCTTTCTTTCTATTTCTCATCCTCTAACTTCTTTCTTATAATGATTCATATTTTTGTACAATTTGGGTTGGACGTGTGGTGTTATTAGTCAACTCAAAGTGTACGGATTTGCGGGTCGTTTCACTTCCCTCAACTAGTGAAAGACGAACAAGGTTGAGAACTAGTGACCTGGCCCAAGAGCAACCAACAAACAACAAATCCTAGCTGGCATGTCCCTCATCCATAGACTTGATAGCAAAAAGTCTATAGTCTTTTGGTTTAGCTTTCTGTCTTTCCGCATCACACATCATGTATCAAGCTAACTGTCGATGGTAGGCACTCAACGACCTGCTATCAACAAGATGGTTAGACCTGTCAGTATTTCAGGAGTGGTCGTAACCCAGCCTAGTCAAGGCAATAGGAGCATCGAATCACCTAATCCACCCTATAGTCTTCTGATTGCCCACTATCATGGCAACCGGGCATACTCACCGATAGAAACGCGCAGACCTAACCTTTGTGAGCACAATAGAACACTATCATAGCACAGAGGACTACCAGGAGTACCCTCCATGTCCCAGGAAGTCGCCTGCTTCCCCTTCCAGTCCTTCGAAGCCAACAAAATATCAGCAGACCAACATGCAGACATGCAGAATAATCAGATGGACATGTTCTCCCCTTGTGTCCCATGACATCACGATGATCTACCCCGTTGGGTTATTCACCTTCAGACGTACGGACCGGTCCAAGTACCTCAGGTTGATGTGTTATTAGACCCTATGTTTAACCATTTGATTATGTGCTTGCTCTACCACTCCCGGTTTCTATTTAACTTGGTTATTTCCAATTATATTAACTTCTTATTCAAGTTACCAAGTTCTTTTCGAGCCCCTTGTATCTCTAAGGAATGGACCCCTCTTGCTTATTAATTTTGGTTATAAAGCTTAACCCTTTTACGTTCATTAATAAGCCCATAACATGTTATTTTCTAGACTGTAATCCAAGGTCTGTAATCTATAATCTCTTTATATTATTCATTGTCTGATTCCCTAGTTACAATAACTTGTTCTACTTAGTATTTAATTAAGTATATCTCAATTCACATATTTTTTGTTTAACATGTCACTTGTTATTTATGATTAAATATAACTTATTTCAACTCATATTTTCATCTCGTTCTTTCTTATTTAATCATAATTCCATATTACACTGTTACTACAACTTCTAGTTGTTTATTTATTAACTTAGTTCTCTTAACTAAGGTTTACTAATTTGTCTCCTTTTTCATTTATTATAACTTTGGTAATAATTTCCGCTTGTCCCTAGGACAAGACTTTAACATGTTATTCTTATCAATAGATTTCAGATTCTCACGTTTACAAGTTACTTAGTTAATAATTAAGTACAACTTATTGCATTTCATAAGTTATCACATTACCACTATTTCTTATTATAACCTAAGTTATAATTTCCACTTGTCCCTAGGACAAGCCTACCTATTATCTTTTCATTCCCCCTCCAAGTTTATCCATAACTGATTAATATCATTCCCCGTTTATTCCACTTCTTTTACTTTTGTCACTTTCATCCATTTCCATCAATCACGATTAGTGCCATTTATTTCTATCCCTTTATATACATATATTCATATACATATATATATATATGTGTGTGTGTGTGTGTGTGTGTGTGTATTTATGCACTAGACCTCACACATTAAGCCGACCACTTGTGGATGCTAGATTTGTCGGGCGGTTCCGGGCAGACTTTTGCCACAAGTTGGACTTAACCTCGTGCCTTAGCACAGTTACAAGTATTTTTATGCACTAGACCCTTCACATTAAATTAACAACCTGTGGATTCTGGATTTGCTGGGCGGTTCTGTGCAGGCTTCTACCACAAGTTGAATTTAACCTTGTGTCTAAGTGCAGTTACAATTTTCTATTATCTGTAAATTTTCCATATAATTTGGGTGTGTCCATTCTTCCAAATTTTTACCGTAATTCTATTTTTTCATGTCACATTTAATATCATGTTAATTCCATTTTAACTTATTATCATGTCTCATGTTCTTCATCACATGTAATTAACTCCATTCTAAAATAATAACATGTAACTATCAATCATGTAATTATTCTAATCTAACTACTTAACTTGTAATTATCCCAATTTGTATAGTTCAAGTACATAATATGTCGCAGGTTAACATGTAATTATCCCAATTCTCAAAATTAAGCCTTCAAGTACAAAATATGTCACAGATTAACATGTAATTAGAACATGCATGTATACAACAGTAATCATTTCAACATTTTTAACAAGTTTACTTTTAAATAGATTAATCATTCTTGTAGATTTACATTTCATATTAACGGGGAATGTCAAACGATGTATATATCATTATCAAAAAGGTATATTTTAAATCCACTCACCTAATTGCTTTTCTAATCCTGAATCTAGTCCATATCTAGCATTCCATGGTTCTCCTAACTGAATTTAGAACCTAAACAACCATGGATCACAATTCTTAACTAAAAGAAAAAGGGAAGAAAGAGGAGAAATTTAAATTGACCATATCCAAGAATTACCTTACTTCGAATAGATTTCTGAACACGTTCTTTATTAATATTCATTCTTTTCCTCCAGATCTTAAATCAGAATTTTCCAAAACTAATCATTATATTTTTCTGAAGAGATTTGAGGAAGAAAAATGGCAGATCTTAGGTGACTTCTCATAAAAGTGACATTTAGGCTAGGCTCTGCTAGCCTATTTATATGGGTTCAGGATCTTATCATACACGCAACGCTGAGTTAGCAACGAACACGCCTACGAAAACAGTCCAGATTCAATAATGAATGTAGATTGATCTGGGGTGGGATCGACCCCGCGATTGACCGCCATGTGTATGTGTCGACCCAAGGGTCGACCCCCTGGTCCCTAAAGCCTTTTTATGCTGATTTTATTGTTTTGACGTTTTTGATTTTTTAACGTTTGATTAGTATCCCGTTATACTTTCTTTGATTTAATTAAATATTATATTTACATCTAATCTTCTTATATGCATACAAAAATTCAAATTCCCATTTTATACGTGTATATATACGTACAACTTTTATTTCGTCATCAAAGTCAAACGGTGTTATGCTGTTATTCAATTGTTACCATATTTCTTTGATTGCAGCCTTATTGTGAACTTTTCTCTTGTATATATATATATATATATATATATATATATATATATATATATTGGCACATATATACGCTTGTATTTTCATATATATATATATATATATATATATATATTTCTATACTTCTTTATATGTATACTTTTCCTTATATGTGCGTTTATAGATATTTTCACTTTAGAGCATGCATTATTTTAGTTGTTTTCTTAAATCAAAAATATGGCGCTGGAGGGGATCAAACTCTGTACCTCTTGTATGAAAGCCACATGCTCTAACCAACTGGACTACTTAGGCTTTTGTTAACAAGGCTTAAAACAATGGTGGTCATTGTTCTTTTCTTATTCCTCATTTTCATGTTTGTTATAATATTTCTTTTAAACCATTGCATGTAACCTTATCAATTTGCATGCATCTTTTTCTTTAAGTTTTCTTTTCTTATTAATGCATAATATTTATAAACCAGCGCATGCAACATAATTACACTGCATGCAACTAATTTCTTCTTATATATATTTATGTCTATGCAGATATGCACACATATGCATTATTTAAATATTTAATTGTCATAAAATGTGGTGTGTTACATTCTTCCACCCTTAGGAAATTTCGTCCCCGAAATTTGATAAGGGTAAAATTAGATAATCCCTTGCATAATATCCATCCATCATGCCTGCATCAAAGTTTTGTAAGCATTGTGCAGTTGTGCAAAGTGTAATAATAATACATGTACTCCTAAGCGGTACCTCTTATATGTATGCAAAATTTTCAAATATCCTTTTTAAAAACATGATGCGCACATCCTAATTATACCGGCAATTCTACATGAATGCAATATTTTGAAAATCAAAATACATCTTCATCTAAATTTTCCCACACTCTTGCAGAGCAAGAGCACAGTTCATCCAATTGTTGCATCCAAAATCCTACCAACTAACTTTATTTTCCAAATTTCAGAAAAATCTAGTTTTCTAAATTCGATTTCTTATGTTACAAAAAGGTAGAAAATGGAAAGCTTTACATCTTCCGTCTTTCTTTTAGTCACCTTTTTCCAACCGTACTTGGATTTTATGAAACTATTTATGAAGATTCCCTATTTTCCTATCCAAGCACATCCCATATAAGAAAAAAAATTGTTACATATTTCCTTTTTCAACTTATTGTGGAAATTTTTATTCTTATCCACCTTTTCTCATAATTTTCCATCTTTCTTTAACTGTTATGTTTGTTGCTTTGTGGAATTTGTTGTTTCCTTTTTTTAGTTGTACCATTCCTCTTTCCTTAGCTTATTTAACTTAATCCTCTGATCTAAGTTTAGTTTCAAATAAGCCTTCTAGTCCTTAAACTAAAACAGGAAAATAGACACTCTACACAGCTACTACTAAGGGCCAAAAATCTCAGGACTATGTCCTCCTCAGACAAAAAAATTCAAACAACAGGATGTAAGCACTTACTTGCCCGCTACTATCTAGTAGCTACCACTAGTCCTTGTTGTGTACTAGCATAAGTTTTTAAGCAACACCCTAGGCTTTTCAATGCTCACACATTCTACAGGAAATTACTATTATCCCAAGATAATTCTCGCTATTTACTTCATAGCCTCAAAACTTTTTTTCCCGTCTTTCCTAGGCACAAATCCTTACCTACTCCATACTTTTTAAACGGTGTGGCCTTTTTCATTTCACTTTTCTTTCAAAACTTAAAAAGTATCAAAACCTTATTTTTCCTCAATAAAACTAACTTTTTCCAAACCATAAAAACATGTCATTTTATAGAAAAATGTAAATCATTTTTTTTTCAAATCACGAAAAACTTCGAGTAGATAAGGACAACTATTTCTCAATCAGGTTTACGACTTGTTCTTGCTTATAAGGTTAGTTCAGATTCTTACTACAAGGTGCAAAAATCTACTCTACTCTTAATTTCTACAACTGATTTTGTCCACCCAAAAAAATTTTAGGTCAAAACAATTATCAAAAATGATTGTCAAAAGAATAGATATTTTAATACTCTCTTTAATGAAAATTTTAGTTTTTAACAAAATGCCACCTCAAAATGCAAGTTATTCTATGTTTTGCTTTTTAATCCTTTCATGCAATATAATAAGGAAACTAGGGAGCTATACATGCTCTATAATGTGCACCTTTTACTGAGAGAATTTTATTTTAGACAAAATTTTCGCAAGAAATCACCATTTACAAAATATACCCCATTTTACTTCAGAACCCAATATGTACTTCTTTACATATTTTAAAACCATAACTTTTAAGATTAAAACTTGAAAACACCATAAAATATCTTCCGAAAGCCTTTGTAATTTCAAGTTCTTAAAAGTTAACAATCGGGTTAGACTCAAAGTGTGTTTCCTTTCTTAACTAGGCTTTCCTAGACACTCCCACAAAGTCAATTCTCTCAACCATATGTATATTCCTAATCCATTCTTCACTATTTAACCTTTACCAATTTATAAGGTTTTACCGCCAAACCCACTAACTCGAAACACTAACATACACGATTCACCTTCCTTCCAAACAAAGTATATTGTACACTTTCCACCCAAATTACCTAAGGGTCTAAGATCTCCATGTTTGTTCCTTTTGTGAACAAAACAAATATCCAAACTTTTATCATATTATGCTCCTTCTATTTAGCGTGTTCCTTTATGGATCAAGGTGTATATATATATAATATTTATATATTTAAAAATACAAATATGTTCACCCATTATCTATACAAGAAACCTAAACCTAGGCTCTGATACCAAATGTAACACACCGAATTCCGACAGACCAAAAATTTCAAAATTCTAATCCATCGAAACTCGTGTTGGTTGCTCTGGTATCCTGCAGAAAAGACCGAGATATAAAATATATTAGAGCTCAGAAAACATCTCACAGCGGAATGGATAAAATATAATATAATCAAAATATAGCCTTACCCAAATAATAATAATGCCTAGCCAGTATCCAAAGCTATCATATCTCTGCCACAAATCTAACCTTCGAGTATGTTATGAGGAAAGGGTCAGAACACAAGTTATGGTGACTGGATTTAAACTACACATTTTGGATAATCCTACATACACCGTTCAGTTACATTTTCTTGTTTGTTAGGTTACTTGGGTTATCAGTACTCAAGGCTTACACACACGTCGTACCCATCTACTTTTCAGTGGATTAAACTAATACAATATATATGTAGCTACCCCCAATATAAGGTACACCTCATGGTACCCACTCGCACGGTCTCCACCGCAACGCCACAGAAATATATGTAGTCCCTCATCCTATGCCGAAGTGACGTACAAATCTCTGTGTAACAATTCTACGTTCCGCATAGATCTGCCATCGCCATGCTACGTAAGCGTATGGACTGCCACCATCGATTAAATCATATCCCATTACAGAGTAGTGCCCTAGAATCTACGATACATCACCCAGAGCAGACATGCATGTATCTAAACTTTCTCACGTACGTATCGTCAATCGTACTTGAGGCCTTAACCACATATATCCTCTACAGTGCACCGAGTCCCGTGGCAGGGGTGTATAAGAAACACGGAACAAGGTTGGGAGCTTTCAGATATCTGTATACACAGATGCTAAGTTCTGCATTTTCAATGGCTATGGTCCCGCAGACCCCTCCCTCAACTAGTGAAAGACGAATAAGGTTGAGAACTAGTGACCTAGCCCAAGAGAAAACAACAAATCCTAATTGACCTGTCCCTCACCCATAGCCTTGATAGCAAAAGGTCTATAGTCTTTTGATTTAGCTCTTCGTCTTTCCGCATCACGTATCAAGCTGATTGTCGATGGTAGGTACCCGACGACTTGCTATCAACAAGATGGTTAGACCTGTCAGTACTTCAAGAGTGGTCGTAACCCAGCCTAGTCAAGGCAATAGGAGCGTCGAATAACCTAATCCACCCTACAGTCTTCTGACTTCCCACTATCGTGGCAATCAAGGCATACTGACCCGTAGAAATGCGCAGACCTAACCTCGGTGAGCACAGTAGAATGCAGTCGCAACACATAGGACTACCAGGAGTACCCTTCACGTCCCATAAAGCCGCGTGCTTCCCTTTCCAGTCCTTCGGAGCCAACAAAATATTAGCAGACCAACAAGAAGACATGCAAAATAATCAGATGGACATGTGCTCCCCTTGTGTCCCATGACACCATAATGATCTACCCCATTGGTTATTCACCTTCATACGTACGGACCGGTCCAAGTGCCTCAGGTTGATGTGTTATTAGACCCTATGTCTAACCATTTGATTATGTGCTTGCTTTACCACACCCGGTTTCTATTTAACTTGGTTATTTCCAATTATATTAACTTCTTATTCAAGTTACCAAGTTCTTTTCGATCCCCTTGTATCTCTAAGGAAAGGACCCCTCTTGCTTATTAATTTTGGTTATAAAGCTTAACTGTTTTACGTTCATTAATAAGTCCATAACATGTTATTCTCTAGATTGTAATCCAAGGTCTGTAATCTACAATCTCTTTATATTATTCATTGTCCGATTCCCTAGTTACAATAACATGTTCTACTTAATATGTAGTTAAGTATATCTCAATTCACAAGTTTTCTGTTTAACACGTCACTTGTTATTTATGATTAAATATAACTTATTTCATCTCATATTTTCATCTCGTTCTTTCTTATTTAATCATAATTCCATCTTACACTGTTACTACAACTTGTAGTTGTTTACTTATTAACTTAGTTCTCCTAACTAAGGTTTAATAATAAGTCTCCTTTTTCATTTATTATAACTTGTGTTATAATTTCCACTTGTCCCTAGGATAAGTCTTTAACATGTTATTCTTATCAGCAAATTTCAGATTCTCAAGTTTACAGGTTACTTAATTAATAATTAAGCACAACTTATTGCATTTCATAAGTTATCACATTCCCCCAATTGTTTATTATAACCTAAGTTATAATTTCCACTTGTCCCTAGGACAAGCCTACCTATTATCTTTCCATTTCCACTTCTGGTTTATTCATAATAGGTTATTATCATTTCCCGTTCATGACATGTCTTCTACTATTGTAACTTTCGTTCATTTCCATTAATCACAATTAGTGGCATTTATTTCTATCCTTTTATACATACATACATACATATATATATATATATATATATTTATGCACTAGACCTCTCACATTAAGCCGAACACTTGTGGATGCTGGATTTGCCAGGCAGTTCTGAGCAGACTTCCACCACAAATTGGTGTCTTAGCACTGTTACATGTATATTTAAGCACTTGAACCCTCACATTAAATTATTAACCTGTGGATGCTGGATTTTCCGGGCGGTTACGGGCAGTCTTCTACCACAAGTTGAATTTAATTCATGTCTAAGTACGGTTACAGTTTTCTATTTACTGTAAATTTTCTATATAATTTAGGCGTGTCCATTCTTCAGAATTTTTACTGTAATTCTATTTTTTTTTATGTCACACTTAATATCATGTTATTCCATTTTAACATATAATCATGTCGCACGTTCTTCCTAACATGTAATTAACTCCATTCTAAAATAATAACATGTAACTATCAATCATGTGATTATCATAATCTAACAATTTAACATGTAATTATCCCAATTTCTACAGTTCAAGTACATAATATGTCACAGGTTAACATGTAGTTATCCCAATTCTTAAAATTATGAATTCAAGTACATGATATGTCACAAATTAACATGTAATTAGAACATGCATGTATACAATAGTAATCGTTTCCACATTTTAAACAAGTTTTCATTTCAACAGATTAATCATTCTAGCAGATTTACATTTCATATTAGCGGGGAATGTCAAACGATAAATATACCATTATCAAAAAGGTATATTTTAAATCTACTCACCTAATTGCTTTCCAAATCCTGAATCTGGTCCAGATTTTGCATTCCACGGTTCTCCTAACTGAATTTAGAACCTAAACAACCATGGATCACAATTCTTAACTAAAAGAAAAGGGGAAGAAAGAGGAGAAATTTAAATTGATCGGATCCAAGAATTTACCTTACTTCGAGTAGAATTCTGAACACCTTCTTATTTATATTCATTCTTTTCCTCCAAATCTTTTATAAGGAACTTTTCCTACAGATCTTGAATCAGAATGTTCCTAAACTAATTAATCTATTTTTCTGAAGAGATTTGAGGAGCAAGAAGAATGGCAGAGCTTAGGCGGCTTCTAAAAAAATGCAAGATTTAGGCTAGGCTCTGCTAGCCTATTTATAGGTGTTCAGGATCTTATCGTACACGCCGCACTGAGTCAGCAATGAACATGGTTAAGAAAACAGTCCAGATTCATTAATGAATTAGCCAGATTTGAGGTGGGGTTGACCCCAGGGTCAACCCCTATGTGTATATGTCGACCCCCTGTGTTGGTGTCGACCCCGAGGTCGACCCCTGGGTCCCGCGAGCCTTTTTGTGTAGATTTTAACTATTTTGACATTTTTTATTTTTAAACATTTGATTAGTATCCCATTATACTTTATTTGATTTAATTAAATATTATATTTACATATAATCTTCTTATATCTATACAAAACTTCAAATGCCCATTTTATAAGTGTGTGTATATATATATATACGCCCAACTTTTATTTCGTTTTCAAAATTCAAGGTGTTATGTTGTTATTCAATTCTTACTATATTTCTTTGGTTGCAGCCTTATTGTGAACTTTACTCTAGTATATATATATATATATATATATATATATATATATATATATATATATTTCTTCACATATATACGCATGTATTTTCATATACATATATACATATATTTTTCTATACTTCCTTACATGTATACTTTTCCTTATATGTGCGTCTATACATATTTTCACTTTAGAGCATGCATTGTTTTAGCCGTTCCCTTAAAATATGACGCTGGCGGGGATCAAAACCTGTACCACTTGTATGAAAGCCACATGCTCTAACCAATAGGACTACTTAGGCTTTTGTTAATAAGGCTTAGAACAATGGTGGTCATTGTTCTTTTCTTATTCCTTTTCATGTTTGTTACAATATTTCGTTTAAACCATTGCATGTAACCTTATCAATTTGCATGCATCTTTTCTTTGTTTTTTCTTTTCCTATTAATGCATAATATTTATAAATCAGTGCATGCAACATAATTACACTACATGAAACTAATTTCTTCTTACATATATTTATGTCTTTGCATATATGTACACATATGTATTATTTAAATATTTAATTGTCATAAAATGCGGGGGGTTAGAGGTGCCCTACCCTGGCCATTGTAGGCGATGATAAGGGTTTATCATTCCCTTCTATGGGATATAAGGAACATAAGTAAAGGTAGGACGTGATCTTCTAGGAGCAGGGCTAGGATGTGCTTAGTTCAAAGTGGAGGCATGGTGTACTCTTCTACGAGCAGAAGCTGGGCGTGCTTAATTAGACGCTCTGCCCCAACGGTTTCTGGTTTGGATCAAAGGCTTACGATTTTGATGCTTTAACCTGGCCCTTTCTGGTTCGGGCGCCGAGAAAGGCTTACACACCACCTCCTCCAAGGGGTACCTTTCCCGGGCCATCTTGGCGGTGGAAAGGTTTTTGTCCATTTATTAGTTTGGCTCATTCCTGTTTATTCCAATGTTTTAGGATGGTTTCCATGCCCTTTGTTATGTAGGCACACTTTCCTCAAAGTCTCCATTGCTATAGTTGACTTTGTTTTCTTGACGTATCTGTATAGTTCCCCTTGTCTAAAGAAATTGATGATCATTCCCTCTAAGACTCTCCAATAATTGGTTTCATGCCCGTTAATCAGATGATAGTAGCAATAGGGTTCTCCCAATTTGACTTCATTTTTAGGCGTCTTCTTTTGTGATGGCCAATAGTTGAAATCGTGTTTAGTTAGGAAGTAGATATTCTCAATGGATGTTGTGAGTTTGCATTCTCTTGGCAATATTTACTCAAAAATCCCCTTTCGTGTTTACTGGTTCTTCCTTATCCTCAAGCTTTCTCTTTGTTGTGCTATATGATTTAGGTGCAACCCTATTGGACCACCCTTATGAAGCCTATTTGGATTTTTTCCAATGTTCTTTGCTTGAATATGGTCCCTTTGGCTTGTGCGTAAATGGCTTTTTTCAGGTGGATGAATAGGTTGGATCCTTTTGAGGTGGAGCAACGCATGGCAAAGATAGGTATATAACCTATGTGGAAAGGGTTTATAATGTACTATTTCCTTTTTCTCACTTTCAGCATGTAGGGCTTCTAATCTAAGCCTTTGTTCTTCCATAACTCTCAGGTCAGAAATGTCTGACATAGCCATATGAGATCCGGAAGGCTCTTTTTGGGATTCTATACCCATTATTTTTGCTTCTTCGAAGCTTAGTTCAGTCCGGGATGGAACAACACAGTTGGAAATGTGGTTGTTAACTACAAGGTCGAAGGCTCAATCCCTCCTTCTAGCGCAAAAATGTTAACGATATTTTTCATCAATGTCAGAGATAGGTCCATGGAAGTGGACCTAAGGATAGAATGGGATTATTCAGTTCCCACAAGTTTGAGTTAGTTCACCGTTTCCTAGATATCAAGGTTTAGAGCCCAAAGATTAGTTACTCTTCCCTAAAGGGGTGAGCATCATGCTTACGAAACTCAACAACCAACAGCTACCTTGGGACAATGGTTCCCTAAGCGCAACAAGAGTTAGGAAGCTAAACGGCTTGTAGAAGGGTATTTTGGTAATCTTGGAGAAAGACCAAGGCGAGCACATGAGATTTTTTTGTAGAGAAGGCATAAGTAAATAGATGAAAGAAGTAATAAGGTAAATCATAGAAAATATGCTAAGTGTCGATTCACTCTTTATTGCTCATTGACTCGAGTACATAAGGGTTTACAAAAGAATTCCCTAAATTGATTTAGAAATTAGGGTTTACTCTATAAGAGATGAGTACAAGATTGGGGAATGAGAAAAATCCCCTAAAATGTGACCGTGGTGTCTTATTCATAGACAAATAGAGATCCCTTTTGTCCTTGGTTTAATAGTAGCACTTTTAGGATGTGGTAGCTTTGTGTCCGCTGATTCATAGCTTTCAGTTTTGGCCGCCTTTCTAACATTGTCATCGGATATAACTTGGCCTTTGGTGTGTCGGTCTTGGCTTTCAGAAAACTAGTCTCGGTCTTAGTAGCTTTTCTTTGATGTTGTTTCTACCTTTCGTATCAAAACAGAGCCAGTTGGTACGGATAGCTTTGGGAGTGGCTTTCGGTAATAATTCCCGGTTCCTCCTCCAAGTCTTCAGAGTGTTTGCTTTCGTGCTACACTTTCTCATGACCTTGGAACCATCACCCCTTTCGGTATCAACACTAAGCAAACTAGTGTGGATAGCTCTTCTTCTTATAAGCTTTCGTTTATTTTCATGAGTCCTAGAGATTGGTTTCGATCTTGCGGTAGCATATTTCGGTACATCTACGAATGGCTTCAGATGTTGTGTCTCGGTATTTGACAAGCCCCGACTCCGACAGTTAGCTTTTGGAATGTTATCCTTGACTTTAGTGTATTTATTCCCATTGTTTTGGCACTAAGTTAGTTAGTTCCGATAGCCTTTCGCCTTACTCTGCTTATGTTTCTAATAATATAGAGTCCCTTCTTTGTTTCGAGTCTTGGGTCATTGGTTTCCGGTTCTTGCTCTTCTTTGCTTGTCTCCCACTCCTCGCGTTATGCTTTCGGAATTGAGTCATGTTGATTGCCCTCTGTGTCGGCATTAGTTTGTCACCATCCCGTTTCGTATCAGTACCGAGCTTTTCTCTTTCATGTTGGTGCTGGTAGTTTACTAACCAAATCACCTCTTTATGCTTGCGGCTTTAACCTAATGTCGGCTCCATTCTTTTCGGATCATTCTTTCGTGTTGGTTGAGGCATGATACCCTTCACTGACTGTAACACCCCACCTTTATACCCATATTTCCAAGAGTATTACTAGGTAATACCATCAGATAATACGGAGAATGAGGCTGTAGGGGCACACGTGCAAATTATCTTGGACTAACACTGGTACGTATTAAAATTTCTAAAATATCACTTGCTCTTACGTATTCAATATCGGTACAAAATAATTACTCATGTGCGTCCTAGGACAGAACAATCCAAAATATATATGAATACAGAGATCACATAGTCAGTCACAACGATAAAATATAATAAATAAAATGTTAACATTTCATATACATTAACTTATTATACACCAAAATATATACATCAATCTATTCAATACATGGTAATAAATAATTTACTAGATTACTATACTTTTCTAAACCGAGTAAATTACCTATTGGTCTTTGTGTCCCTGCACCAGTAGTGTCTCGATCTGACCCGAGTATTATATAAATAATAAACAGATCAGTCTACGTTTAAATCCATTATAGTTAATATATAATGTTTGGGTGCTTTAAACAAGAATAATAACATAAAGAGGAACAACATTATTTAATCCGCAATGATCATTCATAAGAAGGGAGGCATCAATGATTCATGCCTCATGGCTAAATATTATGGAAGCATTACCATATATGACCATATGCAAATGACAACATAATCTTATGTAAATGAATCTCATTCAAGAGTAATAACACATTATCAAATTGCCAAGATCTCACAATCACATGATAGCTCACAGGCCATCAAAATACAATGACATGATGAAATCATAAACAAGAATCATATATGTAAATCACATCAAAATATAAGAAAAATCATAAAAGATCACATGGATCAATATCAACATTAGCGAGAATCAGCAACACCGCACGTGCAATAGAAATATCATGTACATGTACTAAACAATTTTGATGCCTATAATGGAAGATACTCAGATCTCCACATGTTAGACTCTCAGGTCCAATATGGGATAATCACTCAGGACTACCTCGATAGCCGCTCAGGACTATCTAGTATTGGTAAGGAGACAGTCACTCATGACTTCGTCTATAACGAAAAATACTCAAATCTCCTTAAATTAGAATCTCAGGTCTAATATGAGATAGACACTCAAGACTACCTCGATAGTCGCTCAAGACTTCTCAGTATAGACAATGGTTTACATACGTCATCAACTCACAAGTAGTAACCCGAACAGTGGTAACAGTGCATCCCATACCACACATTCTCACAGCTTGGTTTACTAATTGCTCATCAATTCAGCATTGGAAAACTCAAAAATCTCAAATCATAAAAATCTCATGAATCACCAAATCAACTCAATAGCTTCAATCAGACGAAATAGAAAATTAACCCATCTCGTACACCACTGTGTCTCATACCATGGGTTTTATTAGTCTGTTTATTTAGTGTTCGTATAACACACTCACCCTTCAATACTCTATATATCAAGTCTAATGAATAACCAGAAAGGCGACACCGAAAGTCCCATATCAGACGATTTCACCAAACCGTTTATTCAAAATTCTCATTACATAGAATATAAATAATATAAGTATAAAAGATGTCATCACCGTATCATTTTCAAATCATCAATCAAATTAGATCAACCGTGAATCATTCATAATATAAGAATTCATGCAAGATTGAAAAGCCGACAATCATACATACTATGAATAAATTAAAGAAATACATAAATTTCCAACATGATTCATAAATAAACAAGATCAAACAATAATTCTCAAAAATAATTCATGTGTGTGAAAAACATAAATTTTCATTACAAATTTGCACGAAAAATAAAATATATTATATGGAAAAATAATTTTAATAGCATGTAAAATATTGCCAAAACTATTTGATAATCTTAGTTGACCATTTTTATGTAATGGAAAAATATTTTAAGTAGTCAAACAACCCAAATTGGATTATTCTAGGATAAAATATTCAATTAAAAGTATAAACTTGAAAGGTACATGTAATCAAATTAACTTTTTATACTTATATAATGATCAATAAAATAATTTAAATCCTAAGATTTACTTAAGCGTATATATATAAGTACATATGGTTAGATTAAAACTATTTATAAATTGTTGTACAAATCAATATTTAGAACTGCATTATACACTATAATTTAAACGTCATAATCTAAAATATTGAGTAATTGCGACTATCTACGAAAATATAATTATGCAGGCTTCTCAATTAATTTAAAATAGCAAAAAAAATCAACTGCCAAAATAAACAAATTATATGAATGTAATTCAAAAATAAAATTGATTACTTTCCCTCTATATACGAGCACCAAACCAGCATAAAATTCATCAATTAATTCTAATTCATTAGCAAGAAGACAACAACAATATCAATCCAACAAATTCACTCATCCAAACAATCCAATTCAATACGAATAAAGACATGAAAAAATAAATAACTATTTTGGAAGCGAACATAGATGTGGGTGAGGGAAGAAACTCACTGAATTAGTGACTAAACATTCGGATAGTTTCCAACTTCATGAATGCCACAAACAGTTGACGCAGTCTCTGTTCATCGCGCCTGGGCCTGCATTACTCGCTTCAACTCATCTCGCGTGCCTCTTCAAGCTTCGATTAAGCTGAAAGCTCGAATGCCCTCGCCAACTTGCTCGAAAATCCAACACCGTCAAATGATTAGCGCCTCCTTTCATCGCCACTTGACTGTGCTCTCGCCTGGACATGGTTGCGCCCTCTAGGGCTCACGCAATTCGATCCCCTTCCCCTTTTTTCTAAGATTGTCGATTTTTAGGGTTCAAAATAAAATGGGAAAAGATGCATTTTTTTCTTCTCGATTTATGATTTAGGGTTGGGAATGAAGGGTGCGGTTTCTGGATAATGGAAGTTGGGTCTCGATTTTTCGAAGAAAGGCAGTAATAACAATACGGTAGGGGTAATGTTGCTTCGGTGATGGGATTAGGCTGTTTTGTGCTCTAATGTAGTTCGATACTTATTATTATTATTATTATTATTTTCTAACATTATACTATACTTAAACTTTGAATTTAATTGTAAATAAATTTCAATCCTGATGTAAAACTATTCGTAAGTTATTTTGTCGTCTACAACTCAAAAAAAATCTTTGTTGCATTCGAGACTCGACTGACTTATTTATTTATTTCACGTTCAATAAAATATCTATTATCTTATGCTTTATTTACATAAAATTATTTGACAATGCCAAAACTAATCTATATCCGTTTCAATTCGATTTACGTCACATTTGATAATTTGTTTATTTAATAGTCCGTATAAAACAATTGTATTTTCCATCTATTTCAATTATATATACATATAAATTAAAATTATTTAATATCACAAATAATTTTATCTAGTTTAATACATCTATTCAATTAACAAATCGCCACAATTCAAATTTAACACTCTTACTTTAATTAAATACTTGTATAATTTTGACAAGAAAAACAGGGTTGTTACAGACTTCCCCTCTTAACAAAATTGCGTCCTCGCAATTTCTTATGGGAAAAGTAATCAACTTACATTCTAATCCTAATGTACTCTATATTCTACATAAATTGTTTCAATATATAGTTTATACACTTGATTCAATTGCGTGCACAATTTGTTTTAACTGAATTGTCTTTAATGTCTTATATTTCTATATACTATTTTAGTTTAGGAAAGTCTTCTATCTCCCGAAATTCTGAAAAATATCGGCAGAGTCTCCTTTGTACGGAGGACGTTTCGGAAAATCCGAATAAATATAAATATAAATACAAATACAAAATATACATCTCCAAAGAGGCATCCCAACACGGGGAATCCCAGAACACGGGAAAAATAAACCAATAACATAATATACTAACATTACACAGTATTTAATCCGAAAACATACCTTCCATTAGAGTTTAAAGCTACTAAGCCTATTATTTAGCGTGCAACTTCGCTTAGTGGTCCATTGTGTTCCATGTGTACCTGAACTTATCTCAACATAACTGTTAGTCACATATATAATATAAACTACAATATACATATGTACTTCCATTGATAACAAATTAACACATGATGAAATGTAATAACATAGATCACTTCTTATGTTCAACTCACACACACTAAACCTGGGCATGTACACACACATTGCCAAAGTTCAACACCATGGGACGTGCTCCGACCGGACTACTCCAGTTAGGTGAGTTTTAGGGTGGCCAAGCTAGCGGCCTGGCCCCCTTCGGTTTGCAGCAGCTGGTGCTGCTCCCCTTCGCAGCGGCACCAGGCTGCTATGACCAGGCCCGGCCCTGGGCATAGGCGGCCCAAGCGGCCACCTAGGGCCTTGGGTCTGTGGGGAGGAGGAGGAAGAAGACAGGGGGCCTCCGGCTTTTGGTTAAAAAGGTTACTCATATAATTAGTTTGTTCGATCAAGCACAAAACTGGATTGGCCCAGTGGTTATACTTTCAAATTGTTGGTCCGCAACCATAGTTCGAGTGCTCCTGTGCACATCATGTAATTTTGTTTTTGCTTCTTCTGCCACTTTTCAACTTGCCTTCTGTTTTTTCACAAAACAAAGGGCCTCAAAAAAAGTTTTTGCTAGGGGCCCCATCTTCCCCACGGCCGGCACTAGCTATGACGTGTAGCGGGTGCGGCTGTTGTGAGGATGCTATCCCTTTTTTTCCTAAATGTAACATGTTGTCCCATTATCTATGTTTCCATGCATGACAAAGCTACAACTTAAAAAGTTATTCGTTCATATTGTAATCTTTTTTTTACTCTGTCAGACTTAATACATCATAGTCTGAATCCTTGTATATCCCAAGTCAAAAATAGGGTGAAATTAATTATATCTTTAGTCATTTGACAAATGAGCGGTATTTTCTACTTCTGACGTACATCAAACATAATTTATCATGTTCTTTCTCTTTTTTATTGCAGTAATACATGTTTCATTATCGTCACATAGCTATGCAACCATTATTTTTAAATTTCTTGGTACAATTTCTTGCTCAAATTTCCAATTTTCTATATTGTCTGTGCAAAACACATACTAACAACCAAATATAGATAAAACATTCATCCCCATATTGGCATTTGTGTTGTACAGTATAACAGTACAAATGTCCTATGGGACTTCAACATGAATTCAACCCTACATATGACAAAATAAGTTTTAACATGGTAGAGTCAATGATCCTTTTTTTTGTTCTGTTTTTATATAAACATGTTACACACATTCTATATGTTATCTTCAGACTACAGATCTTAGTAACCATGTTGACATGGGAACAGTTCTCCCCTTTCAGTCTACTTTTGGTGACTAATGTGTGTAGATTTTTTTTTCATATTACTGCTTTTTTTTCAAAAAAAAAAAAAAAAACACATCATCCAATGTTATATATGTATATATACAGTAAACTCTTTGTTAATTGTTTTAATTTTATAGGCAGCCTAAGCCTCATACAGGTGCTTCCAAACACGCACAAGCCAAGTTTAAAATGACTCAGTACAAACAAATATAGAGCACATACACATAAATGTCAGTACGTTGAATAATGTATACAAAACTATCGGGCAATTTTGTTGGAAATAAATTAAACTTGCATTGAATATTGCATGTGTTAATTGCAATATAATTTCATGATTTGCATGTTTGGTTATATTAGGTAATGTATTATTGTTATCTTATCTAGAATTATCCTTTAGGTAAAGATAAACATGTATAAATAAGGATATGTGTTTGCAATGCATGAAATCATGCAAGAAAGCAAAAACAAGAAATAAAATTTGTCTTCCCCAAAAACTTCTTCATCTCTTTCTCTCTAACATATTTTCTACAAATTGGTATCAAGCTTGTTCGATCAAAATGAACAATTCTTTCATTATTCCTTTTGTTCCTCAGTTAACCAAAGAAAATTATAATGAACGGAGTGTTCAAATTAAATTTGTTCTTGGATCTTAAGAAGTATGGGAGATTGTTGAATGCGGGTATACCGAAGTTGAAGATAAGGAAAAATTAACACGAGCCGAAAAAGATAAACTAAGAGGATTGAAAACGAAATACAAAGAAGCTTTATTTTGTATCTACCAGGGAATATATACGTATGATGACGCTTTTGACAAAATATATCGTGCCACTTCTGCAAAGCAAGTTTGGGAGATTTTGCAAAGCTCATCCATTTGACAAGAAAATAAAAAAGTTGAAGAAGAGAAAGAAAAGAAGATTGTTGATGAAGATCAAGAAAAAGAGGAGAGTGAGGACAACGGCACAAAGGAGAAAAAAGAGAAGAAAAAAGGAAAGAAATGAAAGACAAAAATGAAGAAAATGGGGATGAAGGTAGAGAGGCAGAGAAGATGAAAGGAATGGAGAAGAAAGGAAAACAAGAAGAAGATGATAATGAAGATGGAGATGCAAAGGAGAAGAAAGACAAGAAAAAAGGGGAAGAAAAGAAGGACAAGAATGAAGAAGATGAAGGCAAAGAGGCAGAGAAGAAGAAAGAGAAAAAAACAAAAGAAAAAGAAAGGAAAACAAGAAGAAGATGAAAATGCAGATGATGATGCAAAGGAAAAGAGAGAAGGGAAAGAAAAGAAGGATAAGCACAAAAAGGATGAACATGAAGAACTGAAGGATTAAGAAGAAAAGAATGGTAAAAGTAAAGGAGAAGAAAATGAAGAAGGCGATGTTAAGGAGAAGAAAGATAAGAAGAGCGAAAGACAAGGACAAGAACGAAGAAGAGAGAGTTAAGGATAAATAACCAAAGGACAAAGGTGAGAATAAAAATAAAAATGAGAAAGAAGACGATACTGTGGAAGAAGAAAACAAAGTCGAGAAAGAGAAAGAATATGTTGATGTTGTTGACAAGATTGATAATATTGGTATTGTTAATGAGGAAAATGTTAGTGTCCCACAAGTTAATGAAAGTCGCTTTTCTAATACAAGGTTTGATCAATGCTCAATTTCTTAGTTGTCACTGAAAGGAATTAAAGCAGATGGATTTGAGAAGATGACTAAAGTGCAAGAAGCAACTATGCCTCTCATTCCGAAAGGAAAATACGTTCATGCAAAGGCATCTATGGTCATAATTGAAGGGTGCTGTTAAGATTTGAAGCATAAGCATATTTGGAAAGAAATTGAATGGGTTAAAGTTTGCAAAAGAGAATTCTTAACAGAATTCAAAGATATAATATCTGACTCATTCAAAATTCATTGCATGAGAACAAGATCGAAGAAAAAACATATACTTTTTAGAGTATTTTATGGCAGTAAAGAAAGACAAAATGAAAGGAGTTCAACAAAGATTTGTGTAATCAAATTGAACACTGTGACAATGACAAAGAACCAGAAAAGAAAAAAGAAAGCTTGCATGATTACTTTGTTCCTACCAAAGCACGTGAGGTATAAATAAATCAAAATCGAGATGTTCTCAAAACAATGGATCAAATAGCTTATATTTTGACAAATGCACTAAACGAGCAAGTCTTCAAAAGAAGTGCAGAAGATTTGAGAATAAAAAAGCAAGTTTAATTTAGGGGAGACATTGTTGGAAATAAATTAAACCTGCATTAAATATTGCATGTGTTAATTGCAATATAATTTCCTGATTTGCATATTTGGTTATATAAGGTAATGTATTATTGTGATCTTATCTAGAATTATCCTTTAGGTAAAGATAAACATGTATAAATAAGGATATATGTTTGCAATGCATGAAATCATGCAAGAAAGCAAAAACAAGCAATAAAACTTGTCTTCCACAAAAACTTCTTCATCTCTTTCTCTCTAACATATTTTTTACAAATTTCTGACTCAACGTGAATATTGCAGAACTGCATTAAGTCAGTATGGCATCCTATTATTTTCTACTTGATTCAAATATCACACCAACAAAGTCTTCTCATGCAGTATGCACCATAAAAATACATTAGCAGAACAAGCAATCCAAAATTATGTTTCATTTGATTACTTATATATCTATTGCTTTTGTTATATTATCATTTATTTATACCCCTGTAGTAGAAACCACTATTATAAATATTACCATAAAGGTTTACTTCAACAGATCGGCAAAAACAACCACAAACCAGGCTCTAAAAGAAAGAGTACATGAAAGATTACTAGCTAGGCTTAAATGCAATGCTGTGCAATATTATTCAACAACATCAAGGTTCGGTTCAGAAGGACAATATTAAGCAAAGCCACATTATTTCCATGCAATTGCGATATTGCTTTATTATATACAATATAATTATGACATATGAATTCCGTAATGGATTTACTTTCAATAGCCAATACTTCATTCTTCAGCCAGAGTAATGGTTTTCTTAATTATAAGTATTAGCAAATTGCTCATTATATTTTTTTCCAAAAAGTTATATCGAAACGGGGGAAAATTTTTTTAAGGACAAAAGCCCACTAAAATTTATCCATAAGGACAGCCGCCTAATATTTTATCCTAAAGGGCAATACACTGGAAAAAAAATCGGCCGCTTCTTTCTTCCTCACGTGCGCTCTATTTTCTCTCTTCGCAATCGATTCTCGTCCGCTCCATCTTCTTCCTCTGTCGCTCTTATCTCAAATTGTAAATCATAAATCCCGAAAAACAGAAGAACATCAGATTCGAAATTGCAAACGAACCCAAAAATTCGAATTCATAAATCGCTCGAAACAGAAACCTAGAAAACCAAAAAGGCCTTCGAACAGCAAAAATCCATTGGAAATCACAAGCGAATTGAATAAAAATATTTTTCAGACGATGGAAAACACAAATGAAGAAGTCGATATTGTTGAAACATTTTTTTCGTGATTGGAAATGTTTTTTTTTTCGTTAATACTATAGCAGTTCGTAGGTATCATTTTTGTATTTTTTTAGTTATCATTTTTCCTGTTTTTAACTTTAAAACATAGCAGCAGTTTTTAGTTTTCATTTTTCTATTTTTTTAGTTATCATTTTTCCTGTTTTAACTTTGAAAACATAGCAGCAGTTTTTAGTTATCATTTTTCTATTTTTCTGGTTATCATTTTTAGTGTAACTTCTGTGTTATGTTTATATGCATCTTTTTTTTTTACCTACAATATTAAAAAACTGATATCCATGAACTATTTTTAGTTATCATTTTTCCTGTTTTAACTTTAAAAACATAGCAGTAGTTTTTAGTTATTATTTTTCTATTTTTCTGGTTATCATTTTTAGTGTAACTTCTGTGTTATGTTTATATGCATCTTTTTTTTACCTACAATATTAAAAAACTGATATCCATGAACTGTGAATATGAGAAAAATTTTAGCTTAGCCCTACCAACTTATAAAACTGATAACAGAATAAAAAATCACATGAAAAAAAAATTAACATAGTTAAAATAATAAAACTGATACGTAAGAAAATAGGAAACTTATACCTAAAACCTGATTCAATGTTTTGAAGTAAAAGTAATGGAAAAAAATGTTTACTTCAAAGTTTGATTGAAAAAAATGAAATTAGTTCGACTTAGTTACAAAGTTAATGCAATAGTACAACTGCAAAATTAACACAACAACAAAATCATATGAAAAAAACACATAACACAGTTAAAACATGAAAACTGATAATTACAAAAATATAAAACTGATACCTACAAACTACATCAATGTTGTAAAGAAAAACTAATGAAAAAAATGTTTACATCACAGTTTGATTGTATAAAATTAAATAAATTCGACTGAGTTAAAAAGTTGATGCAACAATATAACTTCAAAATTAACACAGTAATAAAATCACATCAAAACAACACATAACATAGCTAAAACAGTAAAAATGATACCTAAAATATTAGAAAAATGATACCTAAATACTGATGCAATGCTTTGAAGATAAAAAAATGAAAAAAAAATTATATCACAGTTTGATTGATTAAATTGAAATAAGTTTGACTTAGTTTCAAAGCTGATACAACAATATAACTTCAAAATTAACACAGCAACCAAAATCTCATGAAAAAAACATATAACACAGTTAAAACATGAAAAATGATAACTAGAAAAATAGAAAAATGATACCTAAAAACTGCTGCTATGTATTACAGTTAAAATAGGAAAAATGATAACTAGAAAAATAGAAAAATGATAACTAAAAACTGCTGCTATGTTTTAAAAATAAAAACAGAAAAAATGATAACTACAAAAATACAAAAATGATAATTACGAACAGCTGTACTGGTAAAATGAAAAAAAAAACATTTCCAATCTAAAAAAATTGATTCAACAATTTCGACTTCTTCAATTGTGGTTTCCATCGTTTGAAAAATATTTTTATTCAATTCACTTGTGATTTCCACTGGATTTTGTTGATCGACATTTTTTTTTAATTTTTTAGGGTTTCGAATGATTTTCTTCTCGATTTTGATTTCGTGATGTTTTCCTTATATTTCGAATTTCGATTTTATTATTTTCTGAAATTCGTAATATCGCGTTTTCTGATTTTGCGATTTCGTGATTTAAGATGAAAAAGAGAACGACGTGAGAGAAGGAGAAGTTGAAAGTAGCGGCCGACGTGAGAGAGGGAGAAGATAAAAGTAGCGGCCAGAATTATTTTTGAATGTATTGTCCTTCTGAGTAAAATTTTAGTCGGCTGTCCTTATGGATAAAAAGGCCTTCAGTTTTGTCCATGTAAATATTTTCCTGTATCGAAACGTCTCATCCCAGTGTTTAAGAATCTTTATTGAATACGTGTGCACCCATATCGATAATTTTTCTTTACACACTTTAATGGACAAATCAACACCATTTTCACTTTCATCTCTTATATAACTATCGCATATTAAATCATTACTTTAATAATAGCCATTATATTTAAATATTTTTACATCTTTTTTTATCTATCTTTTATTTATTTAATTCCTTATATTTGTGTCGAATTGTCATGTGCAAATATTTAGGGATTCCTATCGGTAAAGTTGATCAGACGTACCAACCGGAATTTTTAAATTGCCTAACGGGCAAATCGACTCGAAATTAATTTATCAACCATTTATTTATCGGTATGTTCATTTAACCTTTCACTTCATTATTAATGTCATTATTAATTTATTTGTTTGTTTTAATTTAATAATTTCTCAAATTTTCTTTTACATTAAATTCAAACATCTAATTACACTATATTTTTTAAACAATCCGCTAACAACCAACGCCTTCAGCGAAAATTTATATATTACTTCCCGCTGTGCAACTTCTTAATCTTGCACAATTATTTAAATTCCAACTAAAAATAAACACTGAAATTATAGGGAAGAAAATTATTTTTTATAATTGTTATACGATAGAAAAATAACAAGTACGTCCTTAGATGATTACCTTGGTAATCATCGTATATACAATCATAATATATTTATAACAAAATCTAACACACATTCACAGGGACAGGAACTCAAAGTCGTTATTATGGTCTAGACTCTGGTCTCTTTTATATATATACAATGTATTGTTCCAAACCTAGCTCTGAAACCATTTTGTAACACACCACCTCTATACCCATATTATCCAAGAGCATTACTAGGTAATACCGTCAGATAATACGGAGAATGAAGCTGTAGGGGCACATACATGAAAATTCTCTTGGACTAACACTGGCACGTATTAAAATTTCTGAAATATCACTTGCTCTTACGTACTTAATGTCGGTACAAAATAATTACACGTGTGCCTCCAGGACAGAACAATACATAATATATATGAATATAGAGATCACATAGTCAGTCACAGCGATAAAATATAATAAATATAATATTAACACTTCATACACATTAACTTATTATACACTGCATACAAGAGGTGCAGAGTTCGATACATTAACTTATTATACACCAAAATATATACATCATTCTATTCAATACGTGGTAATAAATAATTTACTAGAGTACAATATTTCTCTAAATTTGGTAAATTACCAATTGGTCTTTGTGTCCCTGCACCTGCAATGTCTCGATCTGACCCGAGTATTATATAAATAATAAACAGATCAGTCTACGTTTAAATCCATTATGGTTAATATATAACGTTTGGGTTCTCTAAACAAGAATAATAACATAAAGAGGAACAGCATTATTTAATCCACAATGACCGTTCATAAGAAAGGAGGCATCAATGATTCATACCTCATGGCTAAATATTATGGAAGCATTACCATATATGAACATATGCAAATGACAACATAATCTTGTTCAAATGAATCTCATTCAAGAGTAATAACACATTGATATTGCCAAAATCTCACAATCACATGAAAGCTAACAGGCCATCAAAAAACAATGACATGATGAAATCATAAACGAGAATCATATATGTAAATCACATCAAAATATAAGAAAAATCATAAAAGATCATATGGATCCATATAAACATTAGCGAGACTCAGAAACACCGCACGTGCAATAGAAATATCATATACCAGTTCTAAACAATTTTGATGTCTATAATGGAAGATACTAAGATCTCCATATGTTAGACTCTCAGGTCTAATATGGGATAGTCACTCAGGACTACCTCGATAGTCGCTCAGCACTATCTAGTACTGGTAAGAAGACAGTCACTCAGGACTTCGTCTATAATGAAAAATACTCAAATCTCCATAAATTAGACTCCCAGGTCTAATATGAGATAGTCACTCAGGACTACCTCGATAGTCACTCAGGACTTCTCAGCATAGACAAGGGTTTACATACGTCATCAACTCACAAGTAGTAACCCGAACAGTGGTAATAGTGCATCCCATACAACACATTCTCACTGCTTGGTTTACTAACTGCTCATCAATTCAGCATTGGAAAACTCAAAAATCTCAAATCATAAAAATCTCATGAATCACAACATCATCTCAATAGCTTCAATCAGACGAAATAGAAAATTAACCCATCTCATACACCACCGTGTCTCATACCACAGGGTTTATTTGTCTGTTTATTTAGTGTTTGTATAACACACTCGCCCTTCAATACTCTATATAACAAGTCTAATGAATAACCAGAAAGGTGACACCGAAAGTCCCATACCAGACGATTTCACCAAACCATTCATTCAAATTTCTCGTTACATAGAATATAAATAATATAAGTATAAAAGATGTCATCACTGTATCATTTTCAAATCATCAATCAAATTTGATCAATAGTGAATCATTCACAATATGAGAATTCACGCAAGATTAAAAAGCCGACAATCATACAAATGATGAATAAATTCAATAAATACAAAAATTCCCAACATGATTTATAAATAAACAGGATCAAACAATAATTCTCAAAAATAATTATTGTGTATGAATAACATTAATTTTCATTACAAATTTGCGCAAACAATAAAATATATTATACGGAAAAATAAATCTAATAACATGTAAAATATTGTCAAAACAATTTCATAATCTCAGTTGACCATTTTTGAGTATTGGAAAAACATTTTAAGTAGTCAAACAACCCAAATTGGATTATTCTAGGATAAAATATTCAATTAAAAGTATAAATATGAAAGGTACATGTAATCAAATTAACTTTCCATACTTATATAATGATCAATAAAATAATTTAAATGCTAACATTTGCTTAAGTGTATATATATAAGTACATATGGTTAGATTAAAACTATTTATAAATTGATGAACAAATCAATATTTAGAACTGCATTATACACTATAATTTAAACATCATAATCTAAAATATCGAGTAATTGCTACTGTTTACAAAAATATACGTATGCAGGCTTCTCAATATATTTAAATAGCATAAAAGATCAATTGCCAAAATAAACAAATTTTGTGAATATAATTCAAAAATAAAACTGATAACTTACCCTCGATAAATGAGGACCAAACCAGCATAAAATTCATCAATTAATTCTAATTCATAAACAATCAGACAACAATAATATCAATCCAGCAAATTCACTCATCCAAACAATCCAATTCAATACGAATAAAAACATGATAAATATAAATAACTATTTTGGAAGCGAACATAGCTGTGAGTGAGGGAAGAAACTCACTGAATTAATGACCGAACATTTAGATAGTTTCCAACTTCGTGAATGCCACAAACAGTTGTCGCAGTCTCCGTTCATCGCACCTAGGCCTACATTGCTCACTTCATCTCATCTCGCGCGCCTCTTCAAGCTTCGATCAAGCTGAAAGCTCGAATGCCCTCGCCACCTTGCTCGAAAATTTAGCACCATCAAATGATTAGCGCCTTCTTTCATTGCCATTTGACTATGCTCTCGCCTGGACATGGTTGCGCCCTCCACGGATCACGCGATTCAATCCACTTCCCCTTTTTTCTGAGATTGTCGATTTTTAGTGTTCAAAATAAAATGGAAAAACTGCATTTTTTTTTCTTTTCGATTTATGATTTAGGGTTGGGAATGAAGGGTGCAGTTTCTGGATTATGGAAGTTGGGTCTCGATTTTTCTAAGAAAGGCAGTAATAACAATACGGTAAGGGTAGTCTTGCTTGGGTGATGGGCTTAGGCTGTTTTGGGATCTAAGTAGTTTAATACTTGTTATTATTATTATTATTATTATTATTTTCTAACATTATACCATACTTAAGCTTTGAATTTAATTGTAAATAAATTTCAATCCTAATGTTAAATGTTCGTAAGTTATTTTGTCGTCTACAATTAATAAAAAAAAAATTGTTGCATTCAACACTCGACTGACTTATTTATTGATTTCACATTCAATAATATATCTATTATCTTATGCTTTATTTATGTAAAATTATTTCACAATGTCAAAACGAATACATATCCGTTTTAGTTCGATTTATGTCACATTTGATAACTTGTTTATTTAATATCCCGTATAAAATAATTGTATTTTCCATCTATTTCAATTATATACACATATAAATTAAAATTATTTAATATCACAAACAATTTTATCCAGTTTAGTCCATCTATTCAATTAACAAATCGCCACAATTCAAATTTAACACTCTTACTTTAATTAAATACTTGTATAATTTTGACAAGAAAACACGGTTGTTACACTAACAGCAGGCATCGGTGTTGAATTTGGTAGTAATAGATAGCCTTGACCTTCGGGTCATAATTAAAGTGTATAAAAAAGAAGCCATACCCAGGCTAATTGAGTTAGCTCCTCTTAGCAGACATGCTTCTTTGATACTATATATTATGTTGTGATGTGATTAGGCCCCTTTGATTTTGGGAGTATTGTCTGAGGTGGATGGTAGTTGCAGTTATGCATTACCACCAGCCTGGGTCCGCAATCTGGTAGAATCCTATTGATGGGTATTTCCTCGATGTCTTGTCATATTATCTTAATCGAACCTCTTGCGGTTTTTATTTGTGTCGTACATATGGAATGAACTCTGATAGGCACCAATTACGGTGAACTTTACGGTATCTGTATAGACCACGACATTATAAACGATGCAAGAGTAAAAATGTAACCCCGCTTATGCTATTTTGAATATTATATTTAACTATAGACGCTATTGTAATATCGTATTGTATTATATGATATATAGTTTGATGGATCCATAAGGAATGGAATCCCAAAAATTCTTTAAGTTACTGATGCATTCACTTGAATATTTTACTTGAGTTGATTTATTATTGAGATTGTTACTCATAATCTGTAACAACCCATATTTTTAATGGTCGAATATTTAATTTAATTTATTACTTTAAATATTGATATGGAAATTTAAATAACTCGAATTCTATAATTTTAAGTATTACTTTAATTTGAATAGCAAAGTAATAAATTTAGTTCCGAAATAACTGAGAATAAATTAGAATTTTGGTATAGTATGAAGTTAATGATTTAGTAATACACAATTAAGTTCAAATTTGAATTATAACAAGGATTTTAGTAAGTACATGAAGTTTGATCGTATAAATTTAAAGTAGTTAAAAACGAGCTCGTCGGGTCATGGTTGTTCGTAATTTTACGATTTGAACTTAAATTGAGTATACAGGATTCAATATAAGTCGGAATTCTTTAAAACAAGAATCTTCTGAATCTATTGGATTATAGTTTTCTAATGAAAGGAAAAAAAAATCAAGTTTTCATCTTGTAGATCTTGAGTTGTCAAAGTCAAATTTTCAAAAAAAAACGCAGTGTGGTAGTTTATGAACCATAACGATTTATTTAATAAAATGAATGGATTTTAAATAAACTGGATATCGATTTAACTTTGAATTTAAAATGTTGAGTATAAAATCGAAATTAGTTTATTTTGAAGCTGCATAAACTCTATTTGAATATAGACGATAATAATAATTTGTTATCATTAAATTTGATTGTTTTGAAATCAATTTATATTTTATCGATTTAAGTTAACACTTGAGAATAACCAATTTTTAAACGACCTAGGATTTTAACGAAACCAAATTTATATAATTCGTAATGGTTAATTTGTGTATCGTTTCCATTTTCGAGTCAATCTGAGTTATTAATTGATCATGCACGACATAAATACGTATCGATTTATGTTTTGAAATCAAAATAGGAGTTTTTCCAATGGCCTCAAAATTCGACAAAACCATTGATAAGAAATATTAAGTTATTGTAGTATTTCAAATTTCATCGCAATCGGGTTGCGTATGTGGTCGCTCGAGCGTAGAACTTGTAACACCCTGTATTTTCTGAGATTATTAAAATAACAAATTAAAGAATAATTTACTTGAAAAAGAGGAATGAGAAAAGAATGAAGTTTAGCATTGTTCTAAGGTTTGTAAGCAAAAGACTTAGTAGCTCATTTGGTTAGAACATGTGACTTGCATACAAGAGGTACATAGTTCGATCCCCGCCAGCGCCATATTTTTGTTTTAGGGGAATGGCTAAAAAGTGGCTTAGTGTGAACGCAGTTCAAAAAGTGGTTTAGTGTGAAAACAGTTAATTACGAAGAAGTTATTAACCCATGAAGTTTGTATACATATGAGATATATTTATATAAAATAAATAAATAAATATTCAAAAAAAAGTTCAAAACAGCGAATCAGGAGGGGGAATAGCCGAACCCGTGGCCCGATTCGCCTTAAGGGCTGATATGGCATCTGATTGGTCCAGATCAGTTCTAGGGTTAATCCTAAGGCCTAAATAACTTCCTACACCTACATATACACCCTAAGACCTAACCGTAATTCATAAATATTATCTATGACACCATTATGCTGTCAAATTCTCTCTAAAACCCTAGTCGCCGCCTCTAAATCAAATCTCAAGTTTTCAACTTCAACCAAATTAAAGATTAGATCTTCTACAACAATTCAAGGAGATAAATCAGCAACACCGCAACGTTTCTACACCAATTTCAGTGCATAATTCTATTCTTTAACCACGAAAGGTGAGTGCGGTGATTTTCACAATATAATGGGATTAAAAGTAACATGATGAAGTTGTAAAGAGGATTCATATGTATGTTTGTAATTTAAATCTCATCCAAGTCTTCACCTTTTTGATTCATATCATCATGAGCCTATGTTTCTATGTAAAGTTCATACCTTTTATCAGTTTATTCATAATGAATCTGTCATTATGCCTCTATGCCAGTTTGCATGCCCCTTTATTTCATGATGTTGTGTTAATTCCAATTTTCTGTGATTTGATTCTCTCTTCTTATCCCTATTCTTTTATTTTTGGATCTAGGCTACCTTCGAGCCTATGTTAAAAATGCGCGCGAATGCGAATATGTGGGAACGATGGGAATATGTGAAATATGGAAAATTGGATATTATTGGATATTTGGGATAATTGGATAATATGTGAAATCGGCATATTTGGGTATGAATTACATGAACTTGATGAAATTGCCTATAATTGTAAATTTGTAATTGAGGCTAATTAATATGTAATTAGTGACAATTTGGAATAGGCAATATTATAAACATGATTATATGTTTAATTGGATATACATGACATGAAAATTGGGTATGGATGAAATATGATTATTAATAAAACTTTGACACGAGGTTAGGCGCAATTGTGGCGTAAGACTGCCTGGAACCGCCCGGCAAATCCAGCTGCAACAATTGTATGTCTAATGTGAGAGGTCAAAGGAATGAATTGTAGGCGTAACGGTTAATGGCACGAGGTTAGACCCGATTTGTGGCGTAAGACTGCCCGGAACCGCCCGGAAAATTCAGCGGCCACAAAGTGTTCGGTCTAATGTGGGAGTTCATGCATCGTTCTTCATAAGGAATGAATTAAGGAATACTAACCATAATAAGACATGGGTATGGTTAGTGGGTTAAGTGGAGTGACATGTAAATTATGACATGTAAATTTGGACTTAACCGGAATAAGATAAGACATGTAAATTATGACACGTAAGTATGGGCTTAATCGTAGCATGTGTAAGACATGGACAATTAAATTAAGATGGTTAAGTGGGAGAAAAACCTAGTGGGGACCAAGCATAGGTGGGAGGCTTCTATCGGATGGGGACCCGTTTCAACCAGTAACCCGTTTGAGTACCTAATTGGGCCCGGTACTAGGCTGGGGTTGGGGGCACGCTTACTGGACTTGAATGTAAGAGGTCAAAACATGAATAGCGGTGGCAACGCAAGTCCAACGGGTTCATGTGCGTGCATGGGTCCGGGCTGGTAGGTAAGACTTTGTTGCATCGTGTAGGTATGGCCGTGCATTTTATGTTGGTATCGGGTTTGCCACTTTGGGGAGTGATACACCCCACTGTGGGGCCAGCACGGGTGCCTAAAGGGTTTAGGGAGTTGATCGAATGGGTAGGGTAAGGGTACCTTAGCGGTGGTAGGAGCAAGCCGGCACCTACGATAGCATCTAGGTACAAGTAACTACCAATTTTGTCATGTGGGTACAGTTAGTGGGAAGGGATCAACCTTTAGTAAATAAAGACTAGTAGATGTGCGGTGTAATTAAGTAATGTGGTGTAACTTAGCAAAAGTGTGGTGTAACGAAATACATGTTGGTTGAGTTGGATAGTCCTTTGGGTGCTAGTCTGATGTTGACTTCGTTCTTCGGGGCTAGTACTTGGAGGGTTGTTCGCTTAGCCAAGGTGTAGAATTGTCTTAGTACTTAGGAATGGAATCATCTTGTTCATCCTTTTTATCTACCTTATCTATGCTATAGCCATATCATGATACCTATTTATGTCTAGATCATTTACCTTACTTATTATTTGTTAAAATTACTGGACTCGCCAGACTTTATGTTTGACCCGTTTTGTTTCCACCTCTTTTCTTTCCTTCCCCCCCCCTCAGGTTTGCAAGGAGGGAATACTACAGCTTAGTGCCGATTTCTTTCAGCTGCTTGAAAAGAGTAGATGTATCGCTTTGGACTCTCTCATCTTTATCGCTTTGCTTATGCTCAGTGGGGATTTATGCATTTATGTTATTTAAGTATTTGCTTCTTTATGTACTTTGAAGTTTTCGGAAAAGACTATTGATCCTGTTGTAATGGTTTTGGAGACTACTTATGTAAGCTTGTTCTGAGTTATGATGCTATGAAATAAGTATTATCTTCCACTGTGTTGTTTTATTTATTTACTCTTGTAATTTATTTGTTCAATACAACAATAACGCTTCATGGACATTGATGCATTCCCTTTGTGAGTGACATTAATGGACATAGGGTGTTACAGAACTTCCAATGCAAGTTTCATAGAAATATTAAAATCAATAAAAAAAATCCCAAACCCTCTACTATGTATTATCGCAAGTTCTCGTCCTCGATCCAATTACAGCCATCACCCTCACTTCTAGTAAACAAATTAATTCTCGAAGTACATGGAGAATTTGTGGAAGTAACAAGCATGAAAGTTGTAGGCAAAGAGGTGGGCTTCAAGATGGTGGTGGTTGCACTTGTTCCGGTGGCCTATGGAAGCCGGTTGATCGTGATAAACGTGAAGCGGCTGTTTTCGGTCTTCACTGGTTTTCGTAAAAATGGTTGGGAGTTAGAACATGGGGTCTGAAGAGAAATTGTGCGTAGCAAGAGGTTGTTCGAATGATTGGGCAAGGCGGCGGCGATAGGAAGTTGATCAGAATTTTTTTAGGTGGAATTTCTGGCGATTAGAGCGACATTGGAAGTTGAGCTCCTGGGCGACGAAGCGCCCCATTGGTGACGTCATGGTGATGGGATGCGTCAGTCGTCTAGTGCGAACCTGTTTGCGTGGTGGGAGGACAATGGATTGAGGCGTTAGTCGAGGACCAGAAAAAAAAGAATCGCAATTTGATTCATGATTAGCGTATGCTTAGGAGATTATAATGGTAATTATAGTTAATTAACGACATTAGTTAATTATAAGTCTATTTTAAATTAAAGTTAATATTATAACCAGTATAACTTTCCCATACGTAATCAAATTCGAGCGAAACAAGTCGTATTGAAATTGCACTGACTAATACTATGGTATTGAGTTGGTTTGGTTGGAATTGAAAGCAACTGGAAATTTGTTTAATTTTAAACGATCGTTTAAAATTAAATGAAACGACGTAGTATCATCGAGTCGAAACGAAATGTGAGTTTATTCTCATGCCTTCTGAAATACTATGATGTGGTAAAGTTCATATAATTATAATTTATCGTTGTTAGTGTAAATTTGATGTTTGAATTTTTTTGGATGCTTGTTGTTCGATGTTGTTTGACAATATTTATATTTCCATTATTTAAATGCATTAGATTAAATCTCTATTCCAAATTGCATTTATAAAATGATACCATGCGCTTTGATGTAGGGAAAACAGGTTGAAGGGATCCAATAGGATTCCTTAAATATTTTGTATGTTACTTGTTTTCATATTATTTATATATGAACTGCTTAACCCAAGTAACGTTAAATATGATTTGGATGTTGATTGTTGAATTAAATTTGACATTTGATTTGTTGTTGATCAATAGGCAGTATTGATTAAGTGATTAGCAGTAGGCGGCCTAAAATTCATCTTTTTAAAACTTTATTCCCTGTCGAGTGAATCGACAATTTGAAGTTATAAATTTTATTTTTACAACAAAAGTGAAGTTTCCAATCTTATTTCTATGTTATTTTAAATAGAATTTTTATAAATAAATCGATAATAAAAATTAGTTTTTATAAAGTAATTATAAGTATTATGTATAGCAATTTCTATGTTTTAAATTAGTTTTATAATCTAGGAAGTCATAAATTAACCTATGGGTTAATAATTTAGATAATTGTTTTTATGAAACTATTAAATGACATTATTAAATTAATTATATTATTAATTAATTTAAGGGGAAGGATTGGTTGGAATCAATCAATAAGTTAACTGATGTTTTCAAGTTGACTAAGTCAACTATTTAAACTAAAATTAGTAAATAGATTAATTTATCTCCAGTTAATCAAATAGAAATAGTTTTGACAAATAGTTGTCTAAACTTTATGAGATTTCTTAAAATCTAATTATCATTTAATTAGCAGTGTTTAAAGGTAATTATTGAGTGGATGATCATTAATGAAGTTAATTATTATTTTAATAAGTTTTAAAAAAGAATTAGCTAATTTATTTTTAGTTAATAAAAAAGTTGACCACTTATACATTAATTAATGTTGAAGTTAATTATTATTTTAATTAATATTAAGTAAGGCGATTATTTTTAAATTGGAATTCAATTAAGGAAAATAATCAAGTTTGGGATAAGACTTTGGTTGAATCTTGTTAGGATTTTATAAAAGGATTTTATAACAAAATCCAAGTTTTGTAAACGAGGTTTATGAAAAGAAATTTGAAGCTAAGGCGAGAGTTTAAAATAAGCGTTCACTTAATAGTGAAATTAAGTAAAATGAGTTTAATGGAAAAGAGATTTTCAAAGATGAAAAATAATGGTTGTTTAATGGATTGGTGTAAAAGGATTTTTGCAATAAATCCAAGTTGTACGTAAATTGTATTAAATGGTTTAAGGCTAAAGGTGTAGTATTTACTTAATAGACAAATTAAGTAAAGGTAATTGAAATTGTAATCAAATTCTCAAAATGCAAGAAATGGTTTATACAACCATATTTAATTGAATAAGACTTGTGATATTTTAATTAATATAAGTTTTTGAGTTAAAAACATTTATCTATCTCAAGATAAGAACGTTGTCGAGTCAAGGTGTAACACCCCGAATTTCGGTTAATGCTAAAATTCACTAATTACATAATTAATAATCTCAGATGTGAGAATTGGGGGAAAACGGGCTGCGTCATTGCGTTCGTCTCGGAAAAATACGCGAAATAGAGTCCGAGTTTTCGAGAATCGGAGTCCGTATGAAAGAGATATGGACGAACGAAGTTAGGCAGAAGAACCCGGAACAGGCCAGAAATGCACTGGCGCACTTGTGAAGTGCGCCAGAACAAAAATGCACTGGCGCACTTGTGAAGTGCGCCAGTACAAAAATAGACTGGCGCACTTGGGAAGTGCGCCCGTGCCGAGCCAAGAAACCTGCACAGTTTCTAGAGAGTTCTGTGGTTGGGTGCACCGGTTTGGGGTTTGGGCTTGGTCTTAGGGATGATTTCTGGAGAGTTCAGTGATCTAAGGGTCCTAAACTAATCTAGGGTTAATCTAAGGGTCTAAAATGCAACCTAATCCTATAAATAAGACCACAACCCTACCCTAATTCATTCATAATTAAACCTAGTAACTAAACTATGGCAAAATGAAACTTGATCATGGCCTCCACAAATCAATGAAGAGGAAAGCAAGCTAATCAACCTCTCTAATCAACTTCTAATCCATTCTAAGCATCTTAATCTTCTTCATTTGGAGTGCAAATTGCTAGTGGTGAGTTTCTATCACTTTGATGATCAATTGTTGAGATAAGTAGATTAGGTGTAATGAGACTTATGGTCTTGAATGCGGATTTGTGAGTTTGAATCATTTGTAATGATATGCTAATCTATGTATAATATTAATCCTATGTTGAATATATAAGTTTATGCAAGTTGAATATGAGAGTTTATGCAAGTTGGATATGTGGGTTTATGCATAATAAGTAATTGATTTTATGCAAGTTCATATGCAAGTTACATGTATGATAATATATGCTATGCAAGTTACATGTTTGTTAATATGCAAGTTACATGTATGTTAATATGCAAGATATGCTATGCAAGTTACATGTTTGTTAATATGCAAGTTACATGTATGTTAATATGCAAGATATGCTATGCAAGTTACATGTTTGTTAATATGCAAGTATGTGAATGCTTATGCAAGTTATGTGTATGCTTAGATGCATGTTTAACATGTTATACAAGTTGTGAGAATTCTTATATGCAAGTTCAACATGTTATGCAAGTTATGTGTGCTTATGCAAGTTATGTGAATGCTAATATGCAAGTTCAACATGTTATGCAAGATATGTGTATGATAATATGCAAGTTCATATGCAATATGTTATGCAAGTCATGTGCGATAATATGCAAGTTTGGGTTAAATATAGTTGGGTTAATATATGCTCATGTATGCAAGTTGACATTCTCTTAACCCATGACAAGGTTATATGCTAAGATTTGGTTAAACCCATGATGTTGTGATGGATCTTCCCTTTTATTATGTCGTGAAATGAAAACGATTTGCGTGGGGAACGATGGGGTTAATAAAGATGTTAATAAAAGTATGATTGGGTATGATTAAGCATACCATAAAAACAAATTAACATAAGTGGGAATTTACCTATTGAGTTAGGTCTACCCCATGGGAATTTACCTATTGAGTTAGGTCTACCCATGTTATGAAAAACTTGATATTAATTAGGGATAATTAATATAAATTATGGGGGTGATTAATTAGGTGTAATTAATCGACTAAGACACGAGGTTGGACTCAGTTGTAGCGTAAAACTGCCCGGACCAAACCGGCTTAACCAGTTGCTACAAATGTTAGCCCAATGTGAGAGGTCTTAGGCACAAACTAAATACGTGATTAATGTAAAGACACGAGGTTAGACTCGGTTATGACATAAGGCTGCCCGGACCCAACCGGCTTAACCAGCGGTCATAAAAGATAGTCTAATGTGAGAGGTCTTTATGAGGATCACGGTCTTAATTAATTAAGAAACACTTAACCATATAAGCATGTAGTGGGGCTTGAGGGTTAAGTGGGTGCCTTGGGTGGCATGAGAAAACTAGTGGGTTGCCTTGGGTGGCAATAGAAAACACGATTAGAATACTTAACCAAAGTGGAACATGTAATTAAACATGATTAAGGGGTTAAGTAAGTGCCTCGGGTGGCATGTGGGAATTAAGTAAAGGACTTGGGTGTCATATGGAAATCTAGTGGGTGCCTTGAAAGGTAATTAAAATATGATTAATGACTTAACCAAAGTATTTATAACATGTAAGTAGACATGGTTAAAGGGGTTAAGTGGGATACACTACTAGATAAAAATAACAAGCTTAGGTGGTAGCTTGTGGGGGCCCATCTCAACCAATATCCCAAACGTATCTTTGTGGGCTCGACCCAAGTCGGGTGACGGGACACGCATATTGGGCTTGACTATAAGAGGCCAAAAACGGGTTAGCGGTGGCAACGTAGGACCAATGGGTTTCATATGCGTGTGTGGACCCGGGCTGGTTAGTAAATCGTTGTTACATCGTGTAGATATAAAGCCGTGCACCGTTGATATTATCAGGTTGCCACTTTGGGGAAATGATACACCCCATTGTGGGACCAGCACGGGTATCTACGTTAGGGAGCCGATCGCTTGGGAGTAGTGGGTACACCTAGTAATGATAGGGGCAGACGGCACCTATGTGGAGGTACTAGAAACTACTGGGTAAAAAAATTACTAAGTACATTTAGTGGGATCAACCTTTAAGTAGGAATTAATCTTAGGTAGGTAAAACTGGTGTGGTGCAGTGTAGGAATTATCTTTGAGTAGGACTGGGGCGGTGTAATTTAGTAATTATCCTTGGGTGGGTAAATGCGTCTTTACGGTTATCTTAGTTTATCCTAAGTTTGCCAAGCTGCTTGGTGTAGCCATGCATCCCCAGGCGTTACCGTATATCGACTTATGTCTTCTCTGGTTATTTTAATGATTGTATTGTTAGGGTTATAGGACTCACTCAGACTTATGTCTGACCCCGTTGTTTTTATCTTTTTCCCCCAACCCCAGGTTATTAGAGTGGGCCTGGTGCTAGTGGGCTTTGATCGGATTGCTGTATCTATTCTTTGGAGCTTGGACCGTTGAAGTGAAGCCCAGTTCATCTTTTCTTTTATGGCTATTAGTTATGTAGTGGGATTATGTACTTCTATTTTATCAAGATGGATATTATGTACTTGACTTTGGTTTATGGTTTTGTGATGTAACCAAACATGTATTACTTTCCGCTGCAATGAAATGATGTTTTAAATTTTCAAGTATTACTTATATCTGTCTTGTTGTAATTTTACTGTTCTATATTCACTTAAAATACTTCACCGAAACTAAGGCATTCCCCTGGTATGAGTGACCTTAGCGGACGTGGGGTGTTACACGTGGTATCAGAGCTTAAGGTTACCGGAACAGATAAAATTTTTAGAAAAACTATTTTCTAAGAATATTTTTGGAAAGGAGTATTTTCAAAAACATGTCTTTTAAGAGAAAAGTTTTTGAAAGAAAAGCATAATCCCCAATAGCCATATCTATATCTTTCGAATTCTCCATTTTGAATCTCTTCCTTTCTCTCGTTTTGAGTTTCCCCTCCGCGTATAGATGATCTTTCTAAGATAGATAAGGATGGAAAACCACTTCAAGGGACTTAGACGTTAGTCGGATTAGAAGTTGGTTTAAGAAGGAGGAAGACTGGTAGGTATCTATTGGATAAACGATGGGAGGAAGGCTCAAATAGTTGTTTGGTTAATGAAAGATGAAACCTCATTGGTGGGAGGTTACGAGTGGAGAATAGAGAAGAAGAAGGCAAGTGGTTATCCTTTTGAGAGGAATAGGACACCTTATTAGGATTGTTCAAAGAAGCAAGGGCAAGGTATGGAATCTTCTGGAGGGTAGTTGTATTCCCTCACGACTAGGGTACCAGATGGGGATATGACCGTCTAGGTTGGAATTTGGATTTCTTTATCATCCGATTCAAGCTTTATTAGATTCTGATATATCGAGCTCGTTTATCCCACCATTGTTAGTTGAGTCACTGCACTTAGACACCAGTTTGGTAGATGATCCCTTAGTTGTTTCAAACCCAATTGGGCTCCATGATGTGTTTGGGTTTGAAAGTTTCTATACTTAGCATTGAGTTTGGATGTGATGCTTGTTGGGCTTCACGGACTATGGGTTAGTTTTGGGCATGAACTGGTTATCCAGTAGGGGTGCCATTCTTGATTTTGAAGGGAGAGTTGTTAGGCTTATGACCCGCTTGGGTAACACTCTCGAGATCTCTAGTAATCCCATAGAATCTGTTATGCTAAGTTATCTAGAATCGCTGGACACGTCGGTCGAGAGTTTGCGATCTGTTAGAAGTGGTCCGGGAATACTCGGATGTGTTTGAGAAGGTGAAGGGCTTACCTCCGGAGCGGGAGATTGACTTCCGAATATATCTGGTAAACAATGCCAAACCAGTGACTTGGCCAGTGTGCCACAAGGCTCCTCGTGAGAGGAGGGAACTCCATAAGTAAGTAGGCGATTGCTTGAGAAGGGGTTCATAAGAAGAAGTATATCGGAGTGGGGCGCTCCAGTAGTTTTTGCCATGAAGGCGGATGGGTCCCTCAGACTTTGTGTAGGCTAAAGAGAACTAAATAAACTCACAAAGAAGAATAGACACCCATTGCCAAAGATTGATGATCTCTTTGATCAGTTGGTTGGCGCCTCAGTATTTTCGCAGTTGGACTAAGCCACATGGTTTCGTCAGTTGAGAGTGGCTGACGATAGTATAGAGAAGATTGCCTTTAGGACTCCGGATGGTTTTATGAGTGGCTGGTGATGCTATTTGGTTTGACGAACGCCTCCGCATACTTTGTTGATTGGAAGAGAAGGGTGTTCAGGGAGTACCTAAATAAGTTTGTGATGGCCTTTGTAAATGACATCTTGGTCTTTTCAAGGAGCGTAATAAGTTTTCGTATGTGCTCAATAGGGTGAGCAAAGCCAGTTATAGGATAAACGGTGGTTTTGGAGCGAGACTGGCGAGGACATCCAAAGTTGGTCAAAGGCTTGATTGTTTAGCCATTATTATTATTATTTTTAGTATCATCTCACGTAGGTTGCCTGAACTCGAAGGAGATGTCCCTTGGGTGTTTGTCTGATATTGGTTTCGGCCTTTGGGGCTTGCATTTGGGGGATGTCGAATTCGTCTAGGGTGGTCTGCGTGAGAGATGGACAGTTGTGACGATTTTGGATAGGATTCTTAGCATCTTATGAGTTTGAGATAGCGTATACCCCTAACAAGGGAAACAGGGTAGTAGACGCCTTAAGAAGAAAAAGGTTGTCCGTTGAACTATAGAGTTTAGAATTTATTTCTATGTTTGACTTTAGACCTTCCGTTGACTTTGTACCCGGTTTTGCTAGCCTCCTTGGAGGTTAGGCCTACTCTTTTAGGCGGATTGGCGGAGCACAGCGAGACGACCCACAGTTGGATGAGTTAGTAGAGAAGCTCACGAGGAGAGGGTCGTCCAGCATTTTGAATAAGATACACCCTAGATGGTAAGGGGTGGTTGCGTAGAGACGGTAGACTTTGTGTACCGCAAGACGAGAATTTAAGGAAGGCTATACTTGATGATACACATCGGTCGAAGATGACCATTCATCCCGGTAGGGACAAGATGTACCAAGACATGAGGCGAGTTTTCTTTTTGGCCAATATGAAGAAAGACGCGGCCAAGTATGTCGCTAGATGCTTGGTATGCTAACAAGTGAAAGTGGAACAGAAGAAACCCGCAGGGTTGCTTCACCCGTTGGAAGTTCCGAAATAGGAAGTAGGATAGTGCCTCGTTGGATAACCGAAATCAAGGAAGGGTAATACGGGGATTGGGCTTATGGTAGATAGACTTACTAAGTGTGCCCATTTCATACCCGTGAAGAGCAAGAGGACTATTCCATGTCTAGCTTCAGTTTACCTTCAAGGGATTATTAGATTGCATGGTGTACCTCCCAGTATAGTAAGCGATCGAGATCCTATCTTCACTAGTGAGTTTTGGAGAAGTTTCCAAGAGGCGGTTGGGACTCAGTTGTGTTTGAGCACCGCATCCCATCCTCAGACGGACGGTCAGACCAAGAGGGTGAACCGTATCTAGAACATCTTTTGAGGTTATGTATTTTGGATTTTGGAGGTACATGGGAAGAGCATCTTCCGTTGGTGGAGTTCGCATATAATAGCAGCTTTCAGTCCAGTATTGGTATGGCTCCTTTCAAAGCTCTTTATGGAAGGCCTTGTCGATCTCCTACATGTTGGTGGGAATCTACGGATAAGATCTTGCTTGGGCCAGATATGGTTAGAGAGACTTCAGAGAAGATAGGTTGGATTCGAAGAAGGATGAAAGCGGCGGAATCTTATGCGGACAAGAGGAGAACAGAGCTTGAGTTTGATATTAGGACATGCTTTTTTATCAAGGTGTCTCCGTTACGGAATGTGGTCCACTTTGGATCTGTTAGGAAGTGAGTACCAAGGTTTGTAGGGCCATTTCCCATTAAGGAAAGAATTGGACGGATGGCATATAGAGTGGAGTTGCCTGACAGACTTAGTGGTGTAACGGATGTATTTCATGTGTCCCATTTGAGGAAGTGCTTACATGAGACCGCTGAGGTGGTAGAGCCGAGTTTGCTTAAAGAAGTAGAGTTAGAGCACGATGAGACGATTCTACGAGCTCCTACTCGCATCATTGGGCCAGAGACTAGGAAGTTGAGGAACAGAGAAGTTCAGCTAGTTAGAATGCTACTTGGGAGACGGAAGCGAAGATGCGTTCTTTGTATCCATTTCTTTTGGAGAGTATGTCTTTTAACTTCTCCTTTATCGCTTGCCTAGTACTTATCTTATCTTTAGTAGGTCCTCTCGTTAGTCCTGTTTGACCTTTAGATAGGGAAAACCTATGGTTGAAACATGTGTTTGAGACATGTTATGGTTGATGGATGCAAGTGGATGCAAGTGTTTGCTAGTGGTTGCTCGTGGATGCATATATACACACTCTAGGCACTAGATCGGCTCAATCACTTCATATTGCATATTGCATAAAATTGTGTATAGTTAGCTATATTGATGGATGTATAATGATTGTGTTATCATATGGATGATGCATTTTGGTGAATGATTGTGCACTCATATAGATACGGTATGTGTCGATAGGGTTATCTCGCATACATATTGGATGCATGGCACTATCATGGTTTGCATATGTTCGTACATTAGATAGGGAACATATACACACACTTTTCGCATATGCTCATACATCATTAGAAATTGTTTAAGGACAATGGATGCCCGTGTTTGATGGATTGAGTAGATGGTTGTTTGGATGGTAGGATATGCATTCTCCTTAGCTTAGAGATTTCGGGGACGAAATCCTTTAAGGAGGGGAGAATGTAACACCCCGAATTTCGGTTAATGCTAAAATTCACTAATTACATAATTAATAATCTCAGATGTGAGAATTGGGGGAAAACGGGCTGCGTCATTGCGTTCGTCTCGGAAAAATACGCGAAATAGTGTCCGAGTTTTCGAGAATCGGAGTCCGTATGAAAGAGATATGGACGAACGAAGTTAGGCAGAAGAACCCGGAACAGGCCAGAAATGCACTGGCGCACTTGTGAAGTGCGCCAGAACAAAAATGCACTGGCGCACTTGTGAAGTGCGCCAGTACAAAAATAGACTGGCGCACTTGGGAAGTGCGCCCGTGCCGAGCCAAGAAACCTGCACAGTTTCTAGAGAGTTCTGTGGTTGGGTGCACCGGTTTGGGGTTTGGGCTTGGTCTTAGGGCTGATTTCTGGAGAGTTCCGAGATCTAAGGGTCCTAAACTAATCTAGGGTTAATCTAAGGGTCTAAAATGCAACCTAATCCTATAAATAAGACCACAACCCTACCCTAATTCATTCATAATTAAACCTAGTAACTAAACTATGGCAAAATGAAACTTGATCATGGCCTCCACAAATCAATGAAGAGGAAAGCAAGCTAATCAACCTCTCTAATCAACTTCTAATCCATTCTAAGCATCTTAATCTTCTTCATTTGGAGTGCAAATTGCTAGTGGTGAGTTTCTATCACTTTGATGATCAATTGTTAAGATAAGTAGATTAGGTGTAATGAGACTTATGGTCTTGAATGCGGATTTGTGAGTTTGAATCATTTGTAATGATATGCTAATCTATGTATAATATTAATCCTATGTTGAATATGTAAGTTTATGCAAGTTGAATATGAGAGTTTATGCAAGTTGGATATGTGGGTTTATGCATAATAAGTAATTGATTTTATGCAAGTTCATATGCAAGTTACATGTATGATAATATATGCTATGCAAGTTACATGTTTGTTAATATGCAAGTTACATGTATGTTAATATGCAAGATATGCTATGCAAGTTACATGTTTGTTAATATGCAAGTTACATGTATGTTAATATGCAAGATATGCTATGCAAGTTACATGTTTGTTAATATGCAAGTATGTGAATGCTTATGCAAGTTATGTGTATGCTTAGATGCATGTTTAACATGTTATACAAGTTGTGAGAATGCTTATATGCAAGTTCAACATGTTATGCAAGTTATGTGTGCTTATGCAAGTTATGTGAATGCTAATATGCAAGTTCAACATGTTATGCAAGATATGTGTATGATAATATGCAAGTTCATATGCAATATGTTATGCAAGTCATGTGCGATAATATGCAAGTTTGGGTTAAATATAGTTGGGTTAATATATGCTCATGTATGCAAGTTGACATTCTCTTAACCCATGACAAAGTTATATGCTAAGATTTGGTTAAACCCATGATGTTGTGATGGATCTTCCCTTTTATTATGTCGTGAAATGAAAACGATTTGCGTGGGGAACGATGGGGTTAATAAAGATGTTAATAAAAGTATGATTGGGTATGATTAAGCATACCATAAAAACAAATTAACATAAGTGGGAATTTACCTATTGAGTTAGGTCTACCCCATGGGAATTTACCTATTGAGTTAGGTCTACCCATGTTATGAAAAACTTGATATTAATTAGGGATAATTAATATAAATTATGGGGGTGATTAATTAGGTGTAATTAATCGACTAAGACACGAGGTTGGACTCAGTTGTAGCGTAAAACTGCCCGGACCCAACCGGCTTAACCAGTTGCTACAAATGTTAGCCCAATGTGAGAGGTCTTAGGCACAAACTAAATACGTGATTAATGTAAAGACACGAGGTTAGACTCGGTTATGACATAAGGCTGCCCGGACCCAACCGGCTTAACCAGCGGTCATAAAAGATAGTCTAATGTGAGAGGTCTTTATGAGGATCACGGTCTTAATTAATTAAGAAACACTTAACCATATAAGCATGTAGTGGGGCTTGAGGGTTAAGTGGGTGCCTTGGGTGGCATGAGAAAACTAGTGGGTTGCCTTGGGTGGCAATAGAAAACACGATTAGAATACTTAACCAAAGTGGAACATGTAATTAAACATGATTAAGGGGTTAAGTAAGTGCCTCGGGTGGCATGTGGGAATTAAGTAAAGGACTTGGGTGTCATGTGGAAATCTAGTGGGTGCCTTGAAAGGTAATTAAAATATGATTAATGACTTAACCAAAGTATTTATAACATGTAAGTAGACATGGTTAAAGGGGTTAAGTGGGATACACTACTAGATAAAAATAACAAGCTTAGGTGGTAGCTTGTGGGGGCCCATCTCAACCAATATCCCAAACGTATCTTTGTGGGCTCGACCCAAGTCGGGTGACGGGACACGCATATTGGGCTTGACTATAAGAGGCCAAAAACGGGTTAGCGGTGGCAACGTAGGACCAACGGGTTTCATATGCGTGTGTGGACCCGGGCTGGTTAGTAAATCGTTGTTACATCGTGTAGATATAAAGCCGTGCACCGTTGATATTATCAGGTTGCCACTTTGGGGAAATGATACACCCCATTGTGGGACCAGCACGGGTATCTACGTTAGGGAGCCGATCGCTTGGGAGTAGTGGGTACACCTAGTAATGATAGGGGCAGACGGCACCTATGTGGGGGTACTAGAAACTACTGGGTAAAAAAATTACTAAGTACATTTAGTGGGATCAACCTTTAAGTAGGAATTAATCTTAGGTAGGTAAAACTAGTGTGGTGCAGTGTAGGAATTATCTTTGAGTAGGTCTGGGGCGGTGTAATTTAGTAATTATCCTTGGGTGGGTAAATGCGTCTTTACGGTTATCTTAGTTTATCCTAAGTTTGCCAAGCTGCTTGGTGTAGCCATGCATCCCCAGGCGTTACCGTATATCGACTTATGTCTTCTCTGGTTATTTTAATGATTGTATTGTTTGGGTTATAGGACTCACTCAGACTTATGTCTGACCCCGTTGTTTTTATCTTTTTCCCCCAACCCCAGGTTATTAGAGTGGGCCTGGTGCTAGTGGGCTTTGATCGGATTGCTGTATCTATTCTTTGGAGCTTGGACCGTTGAAGTGAAGCCCAGTTCATCTTTTCTTTTATGGCTATTAGTTATGTAGTGGGATTATGTACTTCTATTTTATCAAGATGGATATTATGTACTTGACTTTGGTTTATGGTTTTGTGATGTAACCAAACATGTATTACTTTCCGCTGCAATGAAATGATGTTTTAAATTTTCAAGTATTACTTATATCTGTCTTGTTGTAATTTTACTGTTCTATATTCACTTAAAATACTTCACCGAAACTAAGGCATTCCCCTGGTATGAGTGACCTTAGCGGACGTGGGGTGTTACACAAGGTCTAAGAGGCAGATAAAATACCCCAACTTGTATGACTTCATGATTATCCAAGGGATAGTACTAGTTTGATATGGTAAAGATTTTGGATCAATTTATTATTTCCATAAGAAATATTGCAAGATTTTAGAAATTTAAATCAAAATATTGCGATTTATAGTAAACAATGTACCACTTGACATTGTTTGGCCTAGATATGAAATATAATCTATACTTATAACATATGGTTAAGTATATTTTTTAAGTAATGAAAATAGTGGTTTTGAAAATCACTTATTCCAAGAATAAGTAAATGTCTAAGTTTTTTGAGAAAATAAAATGGGCAGTGATACAGGTTTGAAATGGAAGTGGATATTGGGAATTTAATTATTATTTCCATAAGCGTTATCGTAAATTTCAATTGTGCAAAGTTTTGAAGTTAAATAAAAAGCTGCTTAGTTGTTTGTAATAACAAAGTGTCGAATGACATCGTTTTGGCCCATATAAAACTGGTAATCAGACTTATATCATTGGGTTAAGTATATATAGAAATATGTGAAAATTAGGGTCACATCCCTAAAAGCAAACTTAATTCACGTCACATCCCTCCCAAGTTTGAAATACAAACCCGCCCCCTATTTTTAAAGTGTCGCCTCCTACTTTTGGTCCCTCCGCCTCCTGTCATAATACTTCCACCTATTTCTTTTTCTGACCAAATTTTCAGGCGCAACCAAAAAATTCTAAAATCTATAAATATTCTCGGAAGTCAACAAAAATTAAAAAAAAAAAAGTTGCATACATGTATGCAACTATTACCTATAGTTGCATACATGTGTGCAATTATTTCATAAGCTGTTTTGGCTTGAAAACCTGGACCGAAACTTGCATATATATATATTTGCTAATAGTTGAAAATTTTGCATGCATGTATGGATGTATTTGTCGGAAGAAAACTTAAGCAAATTTTAGTCTGCGAAATTTTTCACACATTTATCCACGAATTATGCAATATGTGCACAGATGTGTGCAAACAGATAAAACACATATGCATGACTTCAAAACATGCACAGATGTATGTAAGAAAAATCAAATACCTGCATACCATTATGCATTTTACTGCATTTTTCGTTGTTTTGTTGTTTTTTTGGGTTTTTGATGTATTGTTTGATGTTTTTTTATCTGAATTTTTTGTCGGGTGCATGTTTAATTTAAATACGAATTTACGTATTTTTTAATATTTTTTACTGAATTTTTGAAAAATAGGGACTAAATTTACAATAATTTTATGATTGGATGTGAGCCTAATTTAAAACCTTAACAGGGACCTGTAAAAAACTCACCCCAGAAATATTTCCAAAATAAAGGAAATAAAAATGGATTTTATGAAAATATAGCAATATTTGCGAAGTAAAGGAGACAAAGAGGTGGGTTTTGGAATATGTCTATTATGAAGAGATAGGAGTATGGTTACTGTTTTCAAAGTAACGAAAACAAGTGAGATTTAGAAATATACTTATTTTGTTAAGATAAGAACATGGAATTCGATTTTTAATCATCGATGAAATGAGTTTAATGAATGGTTTGAATTGAAAGGGCCGGAGCTACCGATGTCCTTGGCTGTACTGTTTTGATTTGATAGTTAAAGAACCGACTTTCAATGAATATCCCTTTAGACTATTGACGTGTTAGTTCGAGGAGACCATGATGGAACTAGACCCAAAACCACTTTAAACCCGCTTTGCGTTCGAAATCTAACTTGCAGGGATGCTCACGTGTTGATTTGAAGGTGTAGGCTTTGAAATGGAAAGGGATGCTCGCTGATGTCACTAGTTAATTATCAGGATTAAACTCGTAGTAGTAATCCGTATGTTCTGGGGTATTTTCGGTTTCGTTCAGTCAAAGAACGAACTTGTATGGATGAATGTCTGACAGTATATTTCTTTCTTATAGCTTAACACCCAGAGTATATTTGTGCAAATCAATTAGTAATTTGGGGGATCTAACAATGTGACATTCAAAGTTAAATGTGATGTTTCTGAAAAGGTAATCGTGACCTCAAGCCTCATCAACCGTGAATGATTGAAATCGGGCAGGCAATAGTGCTATGGCGGTCATACCCATTATGATATATCATCACCCGATCAAGAGAAACTGGTTGCCCCTTTTTTGTATGCTCCTGAATAATACGGTTGTTGATCTCAACCGCGGTGTTGATATATTCGGTACACTCAAGTTGAATCATTGGCCAGTTCTGTGTGGCGGGTTGCAAGATGTTCTTGTTAAACTTTTATCTCTAAACGACACTGATCAGAAGGTGGTTCCATACCATGTCATGTTGAAAATCCAAACTCCAATACAAGCCCTACGTCTTTAGATGTAAACCAACTGTGTCAAAAATTGAGATGCAAGCTTTTCAACTAGATACCTATTTTATTTGTGGATTGATAGACATTATTATAATATCATTGGATTTTGTATATAAAAGTGATTTGTTTGTCGTAAGATAACAAGACTTGATATGTTTATATGTGGCCATGTCTTACTGGTTCCACTCTTTCAATGGATTTCTAAAGGTTAAGCAAGTTATTTGTGATGTGAGTTGTATCATTAAAAGTATTCCAAACTTATTCGGGTGATTTTTCTTTCCTCAAAATGTGCTCGGATCAAACCGAGTATATTTTTCAAGTTGCATTAGGTTTTACTAGGAGCTTCAGGAGAGGTGCTGGAGTCGAGACATAATCCCATATTTTTCAGTATTAATTTATTTCCGTTGTGTGTGTTGTATGTATTAGATTTGTAGAAGATGATCTAGTTGTGTACTTTGATATTGTAATCATATATATATATATACACACACACACACACACAATTTTCTCTTTGTGTAAAGAGTATTGAGATATTATATTATATTCGTTCTGCTGTGAGACTCTATCTACTCTAATTCTGTAGTCTTTTATGTTATTCTTTTTCATCTATCCTAACATTTCTTTCTTTCTTCTTCTCACCCTCTAACTTATTTCCATTAACTATACATTTTCCTATGCCTTTAGAGTTGGACATGGGTGGTTAATTGTCAACTTAAACAGTATGGAAAAGTTGGGTCGTTGCATAATACGAGTTTTTGTTTTGACTTTACGCTCGATCAGACGGAGGAGTCCAGGTTTGGCGATTCATTATATGAGACCTGAAGATCTATTAGAGATTCATCTTATTATCTATTTTCCATTGTTATCATAATGATCCAGTTACACCATTTTCATCATTGTTTATATACTAGGCATTTACATATCTTTGATTTTCTAATGTATTGACTTATGACTTTGATATTCACTACACCAGAAGTGCTATTTCGCAACGGCTTTGAGCCATTGCAAAATCATTTAGCAACTGCTATGAGCCATTGCAAACTCAGAAGTGACAAAAAATTAGCAACGACCTTGAGTCGTTGCAAAGTTTCGATTTACAACAGCTCAAAGCTGTTGCTATTTTTGATTTAGCAATGGTTTATAACCGTTGCTAATTCACATCTCTCTTTTAGTATAATTTTTTTTTGCTTTTTTGGGCTCTTATACAATACCAAATTCATTTCATTTTTGTACTCAATACAAAAATTTACAAATTTAACGTAACAAGTGTGAACCCATGCTTCGCACACGGGTATGTGTAGTTACTTTTGTTGTTATAATTAGAAATGCGATGAGATAAATGTATAAAATTGATTTAACCCTCCACAGTAATAACATTTATGGAGCAGCAAGGCACCATTTCTATTATATATGATTTGGAAGTTTGAAATTAAGGGATTGTTATTATATTTGGTTTTTTGGTAAGTATGTTCTAAATATTTTTGTTATTAAAAAGTCATATATAGTAAGACACGTAAAAGTTGAGATTAAAATTTTTGTTTTGTTTATTGAACAACATTTATTATGGAATATTAAAGCGATAATCTGGTCGAATTTCAAATATAATTGGGTGGTCGAAGAAAAAAAAAAGTTGTGCATATGTAAAACATCTACTAAACAATGCAAAAACCCTGAGTTGGCCCTTTTTGTGAGTTAAAGAAAACATCACGACCAGTGAAAAGTAACTTTGATAATTACCTACACTATTATATTTTGTAAGTAGGTAGTCAAATATTTGTATGGAGTGTAATCCGCCAGTGCTTCATGTAATTAACAAAAAACAGTAACATACTGCTAAAGCTAAAACTCAAAGTAATCATTTTTCTTTTCGTCAATTCAGCCGAAGTTACAATTTGTGTTATGTACATTATTTTTTGTGTGTACATTATATTCCACATCGGAATAATTAAATTAGAGTATCAACTATCTAGTTAATATGAAGAAATAATCATTTGTAAAAACAAAAATTGTATATATAAGAAAGTAAAGTATATAACATATATAGAAAACATCTGGATGACATATATTTATTTCAAAACATGCAAAGTTGCAGTGTTTTTTTTTCTCGAAAATAAATAAACTCACATGTTGATTTGGCTTCATTCAAATATCATTCTTGGTTGTGTTAAGAGTTAGAGCACAATGTATATACTTGGTTTCCGACCAAAAACACAAACTACAATGCACTGCTAATCATATGTCGTAACCCATATAAATAGGAAAATAGGATTAAGAGGAAAAAAACATGATCCATAGTTCACATGGGCACTTATAATGATAAGAGTTGCAATATATTTTTTATTACACTTCTGCAGTAGAACCTATGAATTGCAAATCAACTCAATCATCTTCATTGCTCCATATAAAGGGGGCGTACATAGCTAATTTTAAGCATAACAGAAAACTACAAATCGTATACATAAACAAAGTTAACCTGGTTCCATTTTTCCGGTAATGCATAGTTAACTAAATATCAAAATTAATATTACATCAAAAACAAACATGCTTATTTCATTTTCTATGTATTCTTGAAAAGAAACACCATATATCTTGCTATAAAAATAATTGTTACAGTGAATACACCTTGGGGAGACTACCAGCATATTAAATTCAAAACTGAAATAGATGACACTCAACTCTATTTTATTTAGCCCAGTCAAAGTTGAAAGGCACTATGGAGCCAAAGTGTGACATGGTAGCCATGAGAATCTTCTAGTTTCTTTTAATTTCAGGACCAAATACATAGATTGGAGATTTGCATTTAGCAATCCCTTCCACCTTGTACATGCTTCTGTTGCTTGACTAATTTTTATGGCTTCATCATACATCTGCATCGATAAATTCGACTATAAGAAGGCTTTCCAACAACTGCCTCTCTTTATAAGGGAGTATTTCCGCTGCATATATCAAATTGTCGCTTCAAAGGCAAGAAGGTAAAGGATTGTACATGCATTTATGATTTACCAATTGACTATTGCGTTAGTTTACAACATCAATAAGCAACATGGCATTATGATGGAGAGAGAGAGAGGGAGATAATACAAAGGTTGGAAGCAATAAAAATGTCACAGATGAAACATACAAAACTGTTTTAAAATAAAATTGAAACCTAACCCTAAATAAGAGTCTTAAAAGACCTGTACAATATATCGCATGGTTAACCGGTTCTTCCAATAGCAATTACATTGATAGCCTCTATAGGGTCATGAGATAATGTTGCTGCATAACCATGAGGAAATGCATTCATGCTAGTAAATTTATTGCTTTAGAAATTTTTCATGCTTATGCCTTCAAATGCATACCACAGTCCATTTCATCTTTGCCCAGCTCAGTGAGCAAAAAGAGTGGTTTCTACTTGCTTTTTTTTACTTCTATAATGAATTCTAATTTCCAAACATGACCTCAAGATTTCATTGTAATGCATAACAATTAACATTGCCCACTGCATCTCCTAATGGCTTACCTTTACATGAAATGTGAGACCTGGAATATACATCTTTAGATTGTTTTTAGCCATAGATAAAAAGGTTCCTGGATACCATAGATATTATGTTCTTATTCCATACATCATCAAAAGAATTTTCAGTAACAAAAATCAAACCCAAGAGTATCAAACGAAAATATTAAAATCTAGACTTATGTTCAAAATCCTCTAGCATGAATAATATACTACTTCCTTTACAATTATTTATAATGATTGATGAGTGAGAAATATGCATCTTTGATTTTCTATTTATTATAACTGATATGCAAGAGATCTACATCTTATGATATGCTAAACTTGTGATGACGTGTTACTTTAAATAAAGACATTCAATATTGTAGAATATTGAATTTTGATGTTCAATGATCATATACCTCCGAATTTAAAAGCTAAAATTACAGCGAGTCTACCATTGATCTCATTAACAGATAAGGCTCTATTTCTACTACCATGACGATCACTAAATTCAATCTAAATGAAAACTGTAGTATGAATAATATACTACTTCCTTTACAATTCTTTATAGTGATTGATGAGTGAGAAATATGAATCTTATGATTTTTCTAATTGATATGCGAGAGATCTACATCTTATGATAAGCTACACTTGTGATGACATGCTACTTTAGATAACAATTCAATTTTGATGTCCAATGATCATGTATCTTCGAATTTAAAAGCTGAAACTACAGCAAGTCTGCCATTGATCCCATTGATAGCTTTTTTGATGCACCAAAGCTTACAAACTATAACTCTATGAGATAACGAACATTTTGTCGCTGTCCACTTCCTATCATTCTCACATAATACGCTGATTATTACAGGGACAAAAATGGACCCGAACTAATAGAGAATAAATAATAGATTTATCCTAGAAGTATTGTACGTGAATGAAGGAGGCAAGTTGATCCTTGCAGTATTCTAGCTCATAGAAAACGAATAAAATTTAGAACATGTAACTTAAATCTTCATTATAAAATGGGAACTTGACAATATTGAAATGAATTACTACATGAAACTGAATAAGGGATCCAAGTATATACAGTACTTTATTTAAAAAAACATTATTTTATATCAAAAGAACTGGTGGTGCTTCAAATGACAACTATCTTAGCGATTAAATTTCTAGCTTTAGTTGCTGCTAGAAGCATTGGATATGAATCTCTACATCAGACACTAAATAACATGTTTTTTCATAAAGTAATAAATAAACGAAAATATGCAAACTGTTAAATAAAAAAACACAAATAAAAAAACACAGCTATTTATTTTGGCTTTAAAACGTTTTGTAACTATTAGTGCATATTACATTCTATTATTATAAAGTACAATGAAAGTCGGGTGAAATTTAATAAATATTTAATTTCATGTTGTTAACACACTCAAAATAGGAAATGTATCACTTGCATATATGATTGACTGTACTCGAATGAGGATCATAGTTTAACTACAATAGAGAAAGTAAATTTTCAACCATAGATTCACCTCAAAATAGTAGTAAATCTCAACGTAAGGGCAGAAATTAAAAGTTAACAGAGGTTATTTTGAGTAAATTGAAATATTCAATATGTATTCTCATGAACATGAGAAAATTTTAAGAACTTGACAAAACAAAATTAACCATATGTACATAATTAATTCATGCATAGACACATACATGTATGTAGATAAGTATATGTATTTGTGAGCTCCTAAAATTCAAATGTAGCAACAATAAAAACACACATCATGCATTTGGATTGAAACAATTAACAAATTTTGAAATTATTAACATATTACTAATAAGTAAAGAGACTTGACTGTAGATAAAAAGTCTTACCTTTATAGTGCCAATATGCAAACATCCCAAGCGACAGTTGGGCAAGTCGGGCAAACCAGAAGTAATTTGCATTATCAGAATTAAATATTGTGTAATTAAATAACTTAAGTAGTTTCGTTATCAAACACATAATTTAGCAAGAATGTATATGGATCAACCTAACATACATGCTTGGAAATATCACTAACATCCATGTTGAGTGGAGAATTCATATTTTAGTTTTCAATAAACACGTCAATGGTTTACACGATATGTACACCTCTTATAAAAGGCATAAACGAAGAAATACTTGTGTAAAATTTACACAAGTACTTCAAGAATTTTATAGATTACATATATGTGACATATATCATATGTAAAACAGTACTAACATTTCGAAATATCCAATATTCCAATCCATGGTGTAGAATAACAAAATGCAACATAGCGAAATATAATTATAATTTGTTATCAGAGAGGCGATTTTAATTTTTCTTTAGATTTTCATCAAAGATAAATGTTGTACATTTGTTGAACATATTGTCAAGCATGAATATATAATATTAGTTAGACAAACAGAAATGAACTTCTTTTAAGAAGAAAATAAAAATACTGTTTTATTATTGGAAATATTACTAAAATTTTCATATATTTTAAACCTTACAGAGTGACAACAGAACATACGCCAATTGCAGTTTGATGAAATTCATACATAACTCCTATGCCATTGTTCAGTTAATAATTTGTTTTTTGACAGTGACCAAAGTTCATCTACTGGTTATCCAATACATTTGCTTTTAGATAATTGTTTTGATGGAATTTTAAGGCTTAATGGCTCATATGTCATCAAACATATTTTCGTTTAGAAAACTTTTTTGATGGATTTTGCGAGATATGGCCTGTAATTTTAAATTAATGACATAAATAACAGCGGCCAAGTAGTATCATCAAATGAAATTACTGTTCGTACTTCATAACTATCAATATTCTAACACGGTTGAACAAATATATTCTTTTTATCAAATACAATCAAAGGATAAGTTATCATTTTTGCTAGAATAATAAAGAAAAATAATTCCAAGAAAAATTGGAAGTACATATTTTGCACAATTATTGCTCATTTTTAGACGCAGTAGATTTTCCTTATGCATATTAAACAATACAATTAGGTAATAAAATTAAATTTGCCAATTTAGTTGAAAGAGAACACTTCAATGAAGTATTCTATAAGGAATCCACAAATAAAAGTGAATAACAACATAATAAAAAAAATAGCAGCACAAAACCAAGGGTATTTCTCCTTAAATGAGTTGAATCACTGAAGAATACAATGAATCCTTCCACTCAATCTACAATGCAAAATTCTACCTAGGCTGTAAGCGGGAAAGAATTTACCATCAAGGTAGAATAATTTGGAAGCGTAGGTTGATCCAAGAGGAAACAAACATCAACAGCCGTTATAATCCAAGAGGGCCGAAAATCTTTTGTTAAGGTAAATAAGGAAATCAAAATTTCCACCTGTTGTAGAAAGAAAAAAAACACTTGAATACATGTATAGTTCTTAGTGGAAGAAAGTTCAACATAAAGCAAATAGTTTAAATAGAGAATATTTGAGGCATCACTATTGTTCACTATCGTTTATCAACAGTTGCAATATCATTTTATTGTTGTAGCAACAGCTGCAAAAAATAACTACAAAACATACATAGAACTTGGGATATGATAATCAAGTGAAAATTCTCCTATTCATAAAAAGATCTAATTCGCAAATCAGAATGAACAAATTTCACATAATGAACATAAGGAAAGAAAACAAATTGTTGATTTAAAGGAAATAATTGGAAATTATTTAGGAAAAGATGTAGGTTTGTCAACAGCAAGAAAATAGACAACAGATGAAAAAACCATACAATCTATGCATATTATAAGGTTCAATGTAAAATAAAATTACCAAAATAATTGAATATTTACCTCTATGCTTGTAAGAACTAACAGTTAGCTATCTTAGACACAGTTCACGCAATACAGAGTATCTCTCATGGAACAGAAAAGATACTGAAGTTTAAGGTGAATTAATATGAACATGTAGTCAACTTTGACATAGCTCTAAAATAGAAGAAAATGCCATGTATGATTAACAGGAAAGAAATCGTAAAAATTGAAAATTTACCTCTATGCTTGTAAGAACTAACAGTTAGCTATCTTAGACACAGGTCACGCAATACAGAGTATCTCTCATGGAACTGAAAAGACACTGAAGTTTAAGGTAAATTAACATGAACATGTAGTCAGCTTTGACATAGCTCTAAAATAGAAGAAAATGCCTATGATTAACAGGACAGAAATCGTAAATTGGTTTCTTACAATTGAAATTTGATGATAATGTATATGGAAATGTACCAAATTGATGGGTATGTTTACAAAAATAAGCAAATCATATCTTTGTATTGTTCCTAAATTAGGTCAATCCTGCATTAAATTTGACAATAAAATACCTGGTTGATAAGCCCATGCATGAATAATTGAATATAGACTATAAATGGCTCCATCTAATATGGCAACGCCAATATTACATTTTTACAAAACCAAATAAGTCGTAGTGTTTTTAATAAATAATAAGTGGAAATCCTAGATTGACATGGCAACAAAAAGGAAATCCTAATACCCATAGCTTAGTCATTATTTATTGATTGAATATCTTTACTATTTTAAAATTTTTTTGGTTGCATTAAAATTTCCTACAACATTCCCATGACCGATAAACTCATGCAGAAATGCTATAAATAATTCAATTATCTTTGGCAACATCCACTAAGAACAATTACAAAACACATTATTTATGGTGTTTTGTGAAATAAAATAGTAAATTCATAACATGGTCCCTATTTTAAGGTATGATACTATCACTAATGATTGAGATGTGATCAATGCTCAAAATTGGAACATTTGACTAATACACTTCGCATTGAAAATTATAGAATATAGGGTTCACCGATTAACACCATTAATTGATGCTCATAATACAATCAAATTAATACCTGGTGTAGTACATTATTTATTGCTGATAATGAAATATCAATGATTGATAAACCGATGCATATAGGCTACAAATGACTCCATCTAATTTGGAATTGCCCATATTACATTTTTCAAAACCAAACAGTTTGTAGTTTTTTTTTATAGATACTAAAATAAAAATCCTCGATTGACATGGTAACAAAAAAAGAAATCCTAATACTCTTAGCTTAGTCTTTAATTATTAATCGAATATCTTTTTTGATTTAAAATTGACTGAATCACATTAAAATTTTCAGTGTTCATATGACTGATAAACCCATGTAGAAATGCTACAAATTATTCATCTTTGGCAATATCCACTTAGAACAATTACAAACATGTTATTTATGGTGTTTTATGTATAATAAAATAGCAAATTTATAGTGTAATCATCCGGTATGAGTCATCACTGATGCTTCGGAGGTAATCAATGCCCAAAGTTGGAACATTTCACTAATACTCTTCACATTTAAAATTATAGAAAATAAGCTTCATCATCTATTAAAACCTCTAATTGATGAAATAACACAATCAAATTAGAAAGAACGCAATGTTTTGTGTTTTCTCTTAGGTTTACTATTTATTCATGACTACCAATAAAAGTCAAATGTATTTCATATACTTGGTTTAGTTTCCTAGTTTAAAAATCAACCATAGTATTATCCGATTAATCATAGTCAAATAGCATCTTGCATTTATCGAAAGTACATACATATCCAACTTATACCAATGCATGCACCAAGTTGCAGTATAAAATTTATCATGTATGTCCTAATCATTAGGCAAAGAATCAGCAAACATGAGTCACGTTTATTTTTATTGAAATACAGTACATGCAACACTCCCATTTCCCCCACAACATACACAAACAGAGCACGACAATGAATTTGTTTATTATTTAACATTAACACTAAAATTACGTTGGTAGCATATGACAACAACGCAAAGTTTAGAAATGTTAATAAGGGAGGAGAATTTTTGTAAACCATGTTCTAACATGGAAAGCATATAAATCCGAGCTTCATAAAAAATCCACCTTCAAAAAGGATATTATTTGATGTTAATTCTTCTCCATGAGATGGACTAATCTACGAAGTATCTAATAGGTACATATTGTTGCAGTGCTTGTTATAAATGTAGAATAATAATATCTAATAGGCTATCATTTACACAAAAAGTCATTGGTGGTAAAATAAATAAAGCCATTGAGAAAAATTAATACCTTGAAACTGTAATGACCTATTTTTCGCTTGAATGTTACCCCTACATAAATGCAAATGATGAACAGATAACAGAACATGTCAGTGTGAAAGTGTACAATTATAGCATATAGTGACTATAGGTCATGCTCATCATAATCAGGTGATAGAAGCACACAAAAAAAAAGGTTCATAGTTAACTTCAATAAAATCCAAGTTATTAAAGTTAGTTTCTAGCATCAAGATTCAAGAATTGGTTCTCATTTATAAATAATATTAAACCTGCAACAGCTTAGGTAACAATATATATTGAAAGATTTGTTAGTTTCATAGTAACAACTAATGAACATGTTTCTATGTTTCTATAAATAATTAACAGTTTAGCTTAGATTTTTACATTCAATCAACACACAACAATATGCAATACGAAACACTAAAGTTTAGTTAAATAGCAACGAATTATCAAGAAATGATAAAACAGAACACATAATCAACAACTGCACCACTCACACCCCTTAGATGAACTACCATAAATAATAATATGTTAGAGCTTGTAAGCTCTTCTTTTGAAGATCAAATAATGAACATGTTCAATATGAAAACAATATACAAACGCTTTTTTCCCTCCTCAAATCCTTTACTAAGTAAGAAAGTCAGTTTCTTATTGGAGACAGCTTCTTCATCATAACCATTACCATGGCGCATCAAAAAAGTGAAGTGCTTCAATTCATAGAGATGTAGCAAAACCAATGGTATTTGTTTGTAATAAATGGCTAATATTATTAAATCACAAAACTAATTTCGAAGTTGGAGAGATGGAGCATAAGTTAAAGTTCATACTTTAAATCCCAAAATTTGATATTCATCAGTCCATGATAAGATAGAGCAGAAGTAATATTCAGCCAACAAATTTACGAATTTTCATTCATCAACAATGATCAAATGGCATAGCGAAAAAAAAAACCAATGGAAGAAATAACTAAAACGCATTTGATTTAACAGAAGGGAAGCACTGACCAAGGAATTAAATTGTAAAATTAACAGTGAAGGCGCGGACGAATGAAAAGGTATGATTAGCACATGTAGGGTTTGGAATCGTTTAAGTTGAACAATTAGGAAAAAAACAAACGAAAATCGAGGATCCGAAACGCAAGTTGACATCGCATATTTATCCCCAAAGATTGGTCCTCGTAATGAAAGCCAAGCGAGTTTCTTTTTGACCAGTGGATTCAGCTTGAACAATTTTAGCAGAATTGTATAACAACATATATTTTACATTCTTGGTAGGAAACGATAACAGCAAGGTAGTCTATGTGATTTCACTCTTCTTTAATCTGAAACATCATATCATGCACTATACACAGATTCTACATTACCTTTTTTATGCATTCAACAACATATTAGTTACCAAAAGCTGAGATCATCAACATTCACTATCGACATTATGTAAGCTATTGTGCTAGACTAAAAACTGGGTAGGATTAAGAAACATACCTTTGACGCTCAACATTTGCTACATCAAATGTCATTAACCGCTCACTCGTAGTACCTTTAGTAAGCTTCCAAATACAAATTCAATCTTGAAAAAAAAAATCAGTATCATGATCTCCTGCACAAAAATAAATCAAGGCAACTCTAATTCTACTCTTTCTAAAAAGAAAACAATATCTCTTCTTCTTCTATACAATAGTAGGTCCTTGTATCAAACTGTATATTAATTTACCTTTAAGTCGTTGCATTGTAAAACTACAGTTCACAACCAAACTTAACTTTTTGACAATTTGGAATAATTTAAAACCATACATGCTTGAAAATGATGGGTCATTAATGAATATAAGCGAATTTCGGCTATATCATTATATTAACTTGTTTACATGTAACTTCTTTTTTTATTTCAGTTAGTTAATAATGCATTCAGTTATCATACTTATACCTAAACATAGCATAATATATCACTTACAACTTGACATTAAATTTAATTGCTGATATTTGCTAAATTAATATAAGGAATCTTTTTTAAATGAAATGCAACAAACGAAAAAAAAAGGGCTAAAATTAATTAACTTTATATGGCTAATCACAGTTGTTACAGCCGATTCATAATTCTCGTTTAAACTAAGAAATGCATCATGTACTATTACTCATTTTTCATGCCCAAGTAATTCTAGAATTTAATTGTTGCATAATATACCATGTTTTGAACCCTCATCGGCAACCCTAAACCGTGAACCCTAATCGAAAAACCTAACGAAGTGAACAAATTTGTTTCTGATAATAGAAATCAACAACCCTTATCTAACAAAATAAGAAAATAAGCGAAACCAAACTAATCTAAACCTAGCACAGAAAATAGGTAGTGAATAGGTGCTTACTTCGGGAGAAGAGGTATCAAGTTCAGAGCAGTGGGGCGAGGCTTCACGAAGCAAATCTGATCGCCTTCGATTTAGGGCTAGGTTGTAGACGGATAACAGACGGCAAAAAGTAACATCAAAAGCTGAAGGAAAAGAGGGATGATTTGGACAATTTAGCGTAAATACGGCAGAGAGTAGATCATTCAAATGGAAGGAGCAATGCCTTTCTGCCTAATTGGGGTGACAGTTGAGTTTAAGTTTGTGAGGAGCTCTGTGAGCGCTCTGTTGCTAACTTAGTAATTATAATATAGTATAGATATCACAAAAGAAAGAACATTAAACCCAATATTTTTCATATATTCAGCACAAAGACTAAACTTAACATCAATTTTTGAAATTACAACGTTCAATAATGGTATGTTGCACTTCAAAGTTCAACAGCAATAGTAATAAAAATATTATAGAACACAATACATATTTGACAAGCATATTAATATATACATAGTTTGGCAAGCATACTAAGTTCATCATATAATGTAGAGATTTATCCTTAATCGTTACATAGTTCATTATCTTGAAGCCTAATATCTGCGTTCACACTTGTCAACCAGTTTATCTCATCATAGCAATTTGGACATAACGGCTAATTGTCATTTTAGGACATTGCAATATTACCCATAGCAATTTAGTCATAACGACAAATTGTCATTTTAGGACGTTGCCTTATTTCCTACAGCAATTTAGTCATAACGGCTAATTGTTATTTTTAGGACATTGCCCCATTTACATATGTTACCGTTACATTATTTCCTCTATATATATCAACACTATTTTCATTAGTCAATGTATAAAAAAAATATTATTCTCTCAATCAATAATAGAATCATGGTATCTTCTCACATTCTAATTATGGTATCGGAGCATATCAGCCGAGAGGCTTAACATCATACATAAGTTTTTTTTTCTCTGGCATGCCAAGCATGCATCTCCGCTTTTCCAGTGTTTCTTTTTGAGAAGATACCATTCCTTAAGTTTCTTCTGCATCTTCTTGCCTCACTAAACCCTAAATAACCATGACAAACAACGAAGACACTTCAGCTGTCTCTAGCGACATAGGCAATGATGCTTCACCACATTGGCACAACTTGATAAAACCAAAAAGCCAAATTATTACCACATCTCTGGATGAAGAAAATTATATATTATGGAAATACCAAATTGAGATTGCTCTCAGGGGATACGGCTTGCAGGATTATATAAAAGGAACATTAACTATTCCACTAATAATGATAAAAGATCAAGGATGAAAAACCATACCAAATCCTGAACATGCCATATTTCAAAAATAGGATAGCTTACTTTCATTATGGCTTTTATCCTCTATCAGTTCGAATATGCTTTCACAGATTGTGGGATGCAACTTATCATACGAAATATGGACGGCTATAGAGCAAATTTTTAACTCACAGCCTGCAGCTAGAGTTATGCAATACAGATGAGAATTGCAAAACTTGAAGAAAGAAGACATGAGCATGAAGGATTACTTAAGCAAAATAAAAAATTTGTGTGACAAGTTAAGTGTCGTTGGACACAAAATAAGTGACAGTGAGCAAATATTATTTATCACCGATGGTTTAGACGAAGAATATGAGTCCTTAATTACTGTTATTGCCACTCAAAAAACCCTACCGGACCTATAGTTTGTTCGATCTGCTCTTCTCTTCCACGAAGGAAGAATAGAACAGAGAAAGACTACCCCAGGAGAATTCTCGGCAAATTATGTAGCAGCCAAAAATAACCATAATCAAAGGAACAACAACTTAAATTGGCGAGATGGGCAGTATCAAAGATGGTTTGAGCCTCAAAGGGCCTATCAACCACAAAGGGGCCGAGGAAGAGGCTGGTGGAACAACAATAACAGAGTAAAATGTTAAATTTTCCAAAAATTCGGCCATATAGTGAGCAAGGGTTATTTCAGGTATAATAATGACAACAATGTACAACAATCTGATCGAATTAACTCAACACCAAAAGCAAATGTTGCGGTTATGAGAAGTCAAATCAGAAATACCTGCGATGGCAACAGAGGTCAACATAGCCACGATGAGGAGAACAACAGGACGAATGAAATTGATTTAGACGATTGGTATCCAGACTCGGGAGCTACACACCACGTCATAAACAATCTCCAAAACTTAAATATTGGAAGCAAGGGCTACACAGGTATGAAATCACTACATATGGGTAATGGTAACATTGCACACATCACACACATTGGCAAAGGAACCATACTAGGCAACTCATATTAAACAACTTACTTAGGGTTCTCACCATTAACAAAAATTTATTAAGTGTTTCCAAATTTGCTAAAGACAATAATGTTTTCTTCAAATTTCATCCTAAGTTTTGCTTTGATAAAAATCTTCTAAGTCAAGAAATATTGCTACAGGGCAATCTACATGATGGGATTTACAAATTTGGCAACTTGGAAACTGGAAGTGATTCAAATAAAGAAACTTGGTGCATTAATGTAGCCACTAGTAGCAATAATAGTAGTCATAACTCTAGCAATAATGTTAGATGTATTAGCCAAAGAAACAATTCTAGTAGCAGTACATGTCGGTAATAGTGTAGTAGAATCATGGCATGTAAGACTTGGTCATCCTAGCTTGGAAACTGTTAGAAAGGTTTTGAATAATAATTGCATCTATTTTGAAAACATACCTGTGAAACACACTTACACACACTGCCAACTTGGCAAGAGCCACAAACTTCCATTCAATAAATCTGAAATAATATATAACAAGCCGTTGGAGTTTGTAGCAGCTGATCTATGGGGACCAGCACCGCTAAACTCATACCAAGGAAACATGTATTATCTATCACTAGTTGATGCTTATTCAAGATATACGTGGATATATATGATCAAACACAAATCAGAGGCATGCAACATAATAATTCAGTTTATAAATTTTATAGAGAAACAACTTAACTGCAATGTAAAAACCATGCAAACAGACCGTGGGGGCGAGTTTAAACCACTCAAAAATTACTTCATTAAAAAAGGGATAAATCATAGATTAACTTGCCCTCACACGTCTGAACAAAACGGTTTGGTTGAGCGAAAACACAGACATATAGTCGAGACTGGTTTAATATTACTATCACAAAGTGCGTTACCGATGAAATAATGGAATGAGGCATTCAACACTTCCGTCTATCTCATAAATAGACTACCTATGAAAGTATTGAATAATATAACACCATATGAAGTGATATTTAATGTTAAACCAGACTATAGTAATTTAAGAGCTTTTGGGTGTCTGTGCTTTCCATGTTTAAGAGATTATGACCAACATAAACTCAGTATGCGATCAAGTCCATGCACCTTTATTGGCTACCCACAAAATCAAAAGGGCTATAAGTGCTTGGACAAAAGTGGTAAAGTTTACATATCAAGGCATGTTATTTTTGAAGAAAATATATTTCCACTTGCAGTGAAGCAAACAACTAAGGAAGAAATTAGACAAAAGCGAGAAATTAAAATCACAGATGTACCAGCTTTGACAGAACAAATAACACAGAGCACTAATGAAAGGAAGGACACAACAGCTGATCACACACAGAACAATCCCACTGAAACATCCATCATCTCGACAAACAACAGCAATGATACTATACACAGCAGCCAAAATGAACATGAAAGTGAAGGGAACAGCAACAACACAAGCTCAACAAGGGCCACTATTGAATATCAACCACAACAACAAGAAGCACTAACTGGACATCCAATGATCACTAGATCAAAAAGTGGGTTATATAAGCCAAAGGTGTACAATGTATTGTTGATTGAAACTAAACCAAGCAACTACACTCAAGTTGCAAAAGAAGAAAAATGGAAGAATGCAATGGATGCTGAATACGAAGCCTTAATGAAGAATAAAACATGGAGCCTGGTTACACCACCTGCCCATCAGAACATCATAGGATGTAGGTGGACTTACAAAATTAAGAGGAAAGCCGATGGGACAATAGAAAAGTATAAAACCAGGCTTGTCGCAAAAGGGTACGCTCACCAGTTTGGGTTTGACTTCAACGAGACTCTCTCACCAGTTATAAAAGCCACTACCACAAGAGTTATATTGACTATTGCCTTATGCAAAAAATGGATGATCAAACAACTTGACATTAACAATGCTTTTTTAAACGGTGAACTAACTGAAGAGGTCTATATGCATCAACCAGAAGGATATGAGGTTTATGATGGTCAAAGACAACTTTTATGTAAGTTACAAAAAGCCATATACGGTCTGAAGCAGGCTTCGAGAGCTTGGTACGAAAAATTAAAACAAACTTTATCAAAAATTGGCTTCAGTCAAGCGAAATCAGATAACTCACTATACATGAAGAAAGATAATCAGAGTATCACCTATGTCATAGTGTACGTAGACGACATGCTGGTAACTGGGGATAATCATCAAGAAATTAACAGAATCATACAAGTTCTTAACTTCGGTTTTGCTATCAAGGATCTAGGTGAAGTAAACTATTTTCTGGGACAGATCAGTAGACGTGGTGAAAATGAACTGTTCTAATCTCAGCAGAATTATATAAGTGAAATTCTACAAAAGACCAACATGCATCATGCAAAATCACTGCCAACACCAATGACCACTAGTTCAAGGCTTTCAAAAACAATAGGGGAAGCAATCAGTAACAGAACACAATACAGAAATGTAATTGGTGCATTACAATACGCTACAATAACAAGACCGGACATATGCTACAACGTAAATAAATTCAGTCAATACATGCAGAATCCCCTGTCGGAACATTGGGTGGCAGTGAAAAGATCACTTAGGTATTTACAAGGCAAAAAACATTATGGATTAACTATAAAGGCAGATAAAGAGCTACATTTAAAAGGCTTTAGCGACGCTAATTGGGCAAACGACATCAATGATAGAAGATTAGTATCGGGCTATTGCATATTTTCCGGGGCACGAATCTCATATCATGGTGCACTAAGAAGCAATCCACCACCTCGCGATCAAGCACTGAGGCAGAGTGCATGGATCTTGCGAGCACGGCAGCAGAAATCTCGTGGATCGAGTCCCTTCTACACGAGTTAGGGCTTAATTCCAGAAGAACGCAAACTATTTGGTGCGACAATAGAAGCACGGTATCTTTATCCCTCAATCCGATCCAACACTCAAGAACGAAGCATTTGGAAATTGATTTGCACTTCGTTCGTGAGAGAACTCAAGTCGGTTGATTAACGGTGTGCCATATTCCGGCCTATTATCAAAAGGTGGATGCACTAACGAAACCACTTTCCATGAAGAACTTTATCAGGCTAAGAGATGAGCTAAGAGTGGATGATGGCAGCGGAAGAAAGGAGACAAGAAAACTCTAGATATGTTTGAAGGAGGCTAATATCTGCATTCACACTTGTCAACCAGTTTATCTCCTCACATCAATTTGGAAATAACGGCCAATTGTCATTTTAGGACATTGCATTATTTCCCACAGCAATTTAGTCATAACGGTAATTATCATTTTAGGACATTGCCTTATTTCCTACAGCAATTTGGTCATAACGGCTAATTGTTATTTTAGGATATTGCCCCAATTTACATATGTTACCATTACATTATTTCCTCTATATATATCAGCACTATTTTCACTAGTCAATGTATAAAAAAAAAAAATCTCTCAATCAATAATAGAATCATGGTATCTTCTCATATTCTTGTTAAAGCCTTCCTCCATAATGGCTCTTACAGTTCCAAAATATAATACTACATAAAGAAAAATCATTACCATAACATGATGCTTTCACTTTCCTTATTAATACTCCAATCAACGGAAATGGTAGCACTGAAATCCCATATTAAGAGCCATGGCTCTTTTATGCCACTTGCTAAATGTTTAGTACATTCCCAAAGCACTCTTCTTTTTCGTGACTGCTATGAGAATATATTGTTACACATACAATTATGTTTCCAATCTATATCTATACCTCACTTTGTTTCAACTGGATGTTGCATCCTGACTGTGTTCCGGCTACTTCTCTACTACATATATTAAATTTTCCATCAAAGCCTTCTATTTGTTCGTCCATAATTTGTATTATTGCACCGTAACTGTTGTATCATTGTTTCAAGTAGTTGAGTCAAAAGTCTTCCTATTATGATGATCACTTGCGTAAATATCAATATTCTGGATTTTTCCCACCGAGTATGCAATGCTTTCATTACCTACTAACACCTCTTGCTATATTGCTTGATTGCTCTCTATTTTTTCTTCAACACTATCACGATTTCTGTCCATTTTAATTTCATTGTTCTGCATTCCTACTTCTACAGCTGTAGTTTTTCCCTACATACATACATACACATATATATACATATGTGTGTGTATATACCTATGTATATGCCTTGTTCCTTCTTCTATGTCCATAACCAGGCAAGTAGTAGTAAGATTCAATTCAGGCCATTGAAAATGGCTGTAATGTAAATATAGTATTGTAACAGTTGAACAAAAAAAACTTTTCGAAAATTTCGCACTAGCTCGAGAATATGTAGAATTTTTTCTTACAGTATCGTTACATTTGTTAACTTCGTTTCAAAGCAAATAATGATGAATGTTTGGCAGCTCGTAAACCTTGTACTTTTCCGTAAACTCCTAAATCAAAATTCAGTCACTAAGGTAAACAAAGTAGAAAAAGCACCAATTTCTATACTGGTTTTAGAGAAGCGAAGAAAAAGGGGATGTTTCGTTAATGGAAAAAATACTCATCCGAGACGCCGGAGCATGTACATACAGAATACGAGAATTGACACCTTGTTGAAGATCTGGTGGTGCTACCCGAAGACAATAATGAATAGCCATCGCTATTAAGAACAATTGAGATCCAATGAGAATTAGCGTGCACACGAGTACAATGCATATAGCTTTTTTTTTAATTACATAAGAAATGAAGGAACAATAATTACATAAGATGATGCTTATGGGAGAACAATGCAGCGGCACAAATGAACCTGAACTCCTTAAAATCAATGCATTATAGTGTTGTGATTTTTATGGCTTGTCTAATGTAAGAAACAAATAACCTATACACAATCTTTTAGTAAAAGCAATGGGTTTATCTTAGCACCTAAATAATCTTAGTTAAGAAAAAATCAACACTGTTGGGGAAAATGCTAAGTAATCAAAAGATCATAGTTAAGAATTGCTGTTCAAATATAGGAAGTTGTAACATCCAAAAGTTAAGACTTAAGAAGAAGACTTTTTACAACTTTTACGATCAGGGCTTGTCTCATCCAGCATTTCCATATCTTTCATAATTGAGCTATTTTCATTTATCCATATTATCTTCTCAATCTGCATGGTACCAAAAATAAGTGCAATGGAAATAAAAAGGTAATTTTTATGTATCTCCACCTAGCTATTCTATTAGTTTATCCACATTTTTATTTTAGTAAGTCAGTCCGTTCATTATTTATAAGTAATTCCATACGTGGGTTAACTAACAAAATAAATACTTTATTACCTTCTATTACTTTAGATTTTTGGTTGCCACTGCCATGTCTGTTTCTTCCTCTCTTTTTTTATATTTTTGTACAACCAATTCATGTTATGCAATAATAAATGAAATTAGAAACATCTCCAGGTTTAAATAATAATAGATTTGGTAAGCTTCCACTGACATTCTATACAAACATTTTTAAATCCATTTACAAATGTAACATTAAAGCATCCGACTGTAATGATCCAGTTATCTATCTTCGGTGGGTGACTACGATCTTGATGTTGTATTTATTAGTTCTCCACCTACTCTTACATCTTTAATATAGTTGTGCATTTCAGAACATTACCCATTTTCTTAGCCAGCAAATGGTAAAAATAAAGTGATGGTTTGAATGGCCTTGTAATGAATATAACAAGACCTTTGAGTGGTGTACGGCAGTAACTAGCAAGGGTAAAAGGAATTCATTGATGTATGTGCTCATTAGGAAACGCTGGAGCCTATGGTCATTGGTTAGTAGGTAAAGGGTGAACGGAAACAGTTGACTTACTTAAGGCATTTGTGAAAACCAATATACCTATGTGGTAGTGAAGTGGATGTGCGTATCTAATCGATCATCTACAAGTGCAGGGTGCGCATGCACGGTGAATACAAAAGTAGAGTAGGGTAAATATCCACGGGGATAGTACAAACATGTGTGCATGTGAAGTGGGAAAACACAGAGGTAGGTTGGATATGTCTAAAGGAAAAGAAAATGTGTTCGGAAGGCAGAATGAGCATGCATAAAGGAGGAAGAAAAAAGTCTAAAGCACATCGCGTATAAAAGTGAACTTGCGAGAGGATTTAACTTTTTAATTTTTTAGGGTTATGGTTTATTCCATTTATTTGGCATGAATGATGCATAATAGAGGGAGGGCTAGAGATTTATGTTTGGTTGATGCAAGGAAAGAAGGTGGATAAACTAAGTAAGATCTTGAAACTTTTGAAAAGTCAAATATCCTACGTTCTAGGGTGGATTAAGTGAATAAAAATATGGACAAAAATAGTATTATCCAAATAAAAAAGAGGAAATATTATTATTTAAACCTAAACTTCATGAAAATTAAAGTGTTGAAGCCGTGTTGCAAAATTGTGATGTCATTTAATGTTCATTTATACACATATATTTGTACATCTACATGTAATATCTGCATTAGTCATTTACTTTGAAGCAAAAAAATAAATCTTTTGCATCTGAAGAACCTCAATCAATAAGACTTTATTTAGCATATCCGCTAAGCCTAGTTAATTCCAACTTAATTCATTTATCCTAAGGTTTTATGTTCCCATGTACATATTTCAATTCAGCCCTTAACCGGTAAATCATTCATTTTTCATTGATATAGTGGATCACAAGTGAAATTATGATAATGAACTAATGAGATTGAAGGTTAATCATATGAGACAGTTTGTCAGTGCTTAGGATTTCAAGCTCAATTCCAACTCAAGGTGTTAGAATATTTAATATAGATGATTAATTCTGTCTCTATTTCTAAGAAATTCCTATATGACTAGTGTCAAAATTTTGGGATTCATTTAGTTTCTACTTCTGCTAAATTTTCTGTAATCGTGTTCAATGCAATTTGGTGGGTGGTTGATAAAAAGTAAAAGTCAAATATTTTTATGAAACTTAGCGTTATGTAACAATCCATGTTGTCAAAACTTAGCGCATGAATTTCTATAGAATATAAAGAACTACTCTTGGACCTCCATTTCTCTTTGCTGCAGCTCTACACAACTTCTCGCAGTCCGTTCCATTATTAATATCCACATCATTTATTCCAGCTCTTCTCATGGAAGTGCTTCCAAAGCCTATGGATGATCAAGCATTGAGAAAACAAGTGCGAGACGATTCACGCTAACCACATAAAACATGCCACGCTAGCATCGGCTTCTTTGCTAATCAACTTCTATTTAGTGAAAATAGCGTTCTTGCTTGCTTTCCAAAAAAAGATTTTCCTTGGAACTATCATCACTTCTCCATATTATTTTATACCATCTACATTTTTCCTTATCACTGTTATTGGTCAGGACGTTGTAGAAACTTTGTATTCGAAAACTGCCTCCAGTATCATGCCATTATATATTATTTTGTAGCTGAATATAGAAGCTTGATGGCAGGAGATAATTCCAATGTTGATAATTCTTTGGTTAGAGTTGTATGGGAGCACTAAGTGGTTATATTGCAACATTTCATTAACTTCATCATTAACATGCACCCTAAATTGAATTATTCCATGATGACTCAGTAGTCTACCTAACTTAGTATACATTTATACCTAATCCGTGGACAACAACAGAAACTCTGATTTCCTACTAGCTGTGGTTGAAAATTTTACTTGAGGCAAGGCCACTTCCCTAAGTTAAAAGGTGTTTATAACATTATTATATATCGATCATAGAAAAAGTTAACTACGTACCTCACAGCCTTTAGCACAACTATAACAGCCCGCATTTTACGTATCAAAGGATTGTAAAATATTTTTATTTTATTCCCTAACGGTTGGATCATTCTCAAATTTTAATATGTTGCTAATGGGGATGTGAGACATGTCCATAATTTTTACCAATTTTGTTTATGACCATTTTTCACCTGCCAGTCTTGTACAGGGAATAACTTTTGACTCAGGTCGAATCAGGGCTTGAGACCTGTTCCATTGGAAAGGAAATGATGATTCCCTTTCCATAGAGTGGTCACATTAAAGATTTGGCTCAGAGGTTTGGGAGGAATCGCTGTTTTAAGATTTAACAGTTGGATGTTCAGGTTTGGTAAGACATAATGGGCAGATTTGTAGAGGCCCATTAGTAGGCTGGTGGAAAGTTATAAATTGGGGGTGAGAGGTATGGAGAAAAGTTTGCTTTCTCCATTCTCTCATTTGGTGGCCTTGTGTTCCACCTTCCTCTAACACCTTTCCACCATTAAAATCGAGATCTAAGGAAGAGAACCCAATATCTACACCATTTGAAGCTATATCTACATAATTTAAAGTGAGAGTTCATCGAATCGAAGGATTTGGATCAAGTTCTTCGTTATCCGGAATCTAATTACACCATTTTGGCTTCGATTTGGAGAATTGGTGAGTTATATGCATCCCTCACATGGATTCAAGCAAGTATATGAGTTGTATGCACACATTTTGATCAAATTCAAGTTGTTTTCCATAGATCTACATCGTGGTAAGTTTATTTTCATATGAATCGCCATAGGATCTTGTTTAGCAACTTAAAATCGGTAATTTTCATGTTATTTACATATGTTTATGCAAGTTAGTTCCATAATTATGTTCATATGTTCATTACCATGATTTAGGTGAAGTTTACCTAATTTCAGTGAAAATCGTCATATTCATGTTGTTAGTGGTTTCATAACATGCTTATGATTATATTAAATGAATTAGATGAGTATATTTCAACGATTGGCGAAGTTTTGGTCGAAAATGGACTTGAATTGAAGCTGTACAGGTTTTGGGTCAGTCGTATAAGCCACGGGTCGGGCATGTAGTACAAGTGTAGTACAAATGCAGTACAAGTAGGAGTATAGGTTTTGGATTGGTCCCAAACTGGGTCGGTCCCATACTAGGTGGGTATCAAACTGAGTTGGTCCCAAAGTGGGTCGGTCCCAAACTGGGTGGGTCCCAAACTGGGTCGGTCCCAAACTGGGTGGATATCAAACTAGGACGGTCCTAAAGTGGGCCGGTGCCATACCGGGTCAGTCTCAAAGTGGGTCGATCCAAAACTGGGTCTGGTCGGACATTTCTGGTGGGACATTTCTGGTGATGATGTGACTTCGAAGTGAATTCAATGGGGAATGTCGAAGTGATGTGAAGTATTCTTTGCTAATCGTAATGCAACGGTTGTGATGGCAACTCAAAAGCGTTCCGAGCTTGTCGGAAATGGTTGGATGGTCGCCGTCGATGGCAACTCAAAACCTAGAAATCGGATTTCATTTTGTGTGATTGACAGACATCAGTCGCATGGCGTGAATTGCCTGTGTGGCATGCTGAGATGCAAAGGATCAAATCTTCTGTTGAAAAGCAGAGTCTTGTGGTTGCTGATCAAAGCACGACTTTAATATAACATAGCTTTGTGTATAGCATTAATTCGCGAGCCTCACACCCCGTTGTGAATCAGAAACGGAGAGGACTTCAGGGAGCGCATGCGTTTCCTTCTAGCTAGGAGTGGTGTCTAGGTATTGCACGCACAAACGTTTCACTTTTATGGATGATGGATAGCGAGGCGCCTCGGTTATATTGGTCACTGCGGTGCCGATGGACGGTTTGGTCGATATATGAACAGTTTACGACCCATAGGGCGAGGAAACGTATTGTTCAGGCATTTTAATCCAACTCGTGTGGACCGGCCCTGACGATCCAAGGCTTGTCTGCGCGCTTGCCTGAGACTCGGGCTAGAGAGTCTCGAAGCGGTAAGGACGATCCCTTGCCCTGGTTCACAGATGGAAATCCAACTTCCAATATGTGACATTTCGGTTTTGATTGTAGAGCCTAGTATTGGCGACATGATAGATGGTACCCATGCCGCGTATGATTGATACATTTATATTTGAAGTTGTTTTATGCATTATGCACTTATAATAGTGTCAAATGATTTGTTTTAACGTACCAAGCATGTTGGCTATTATAAGGGAAAACCCTATCCTCCGGCTTGCGTTACATTGTGTGATCGGACCTGGGTCTTATAATAGCTTCATTTTTCCAAAAAGCATTGCGCTTTTTTGTTATATGCACTGGTATTATTGGGAGGAAACCCGTTCCGTGTTATATGGTGTGGTCCCTTGATTTACTCTATTTTAAAGTAAAGATTTAATAACTGTTTTAGTTCTCACACCAATCACATGACTGACCTGGAGTTTATTGTTTTAACCAAAACTCTGGGTTCCCCTATTTTCCACACGGGCAGCTAGTAGTTTTCGTTTTGCAGATTTATATTCAAATGATCCTGGTTATAGCTGGAATGATATTCGGAAAGCTCTGTATCCATGTATCTTCTTCAATTGTGTTTTGCATTATTTTCCGCTGCACTGAAAATTTAAATCTTTGATATTTTTCTGATGTAAAATATTTATTCATACCCTGTATATTCTTGTGTTCTGATGAAATTGTTGTAAATAGCAATGAAATGTTCTTATGTTTGTGTTCTGATTTGTCGTGTTCTCAACTCAATCCGGGCTTTCCTTTAAGAGGAAGTTCGGGTCGTTTCAGTTGGTATCAGAGCTTTGGTTTACAGAGCTCGAGAACAAGACACATCAGAACCATACGAAAGAATTCATCAAAGATTGGATTAGTAATATCCAATGAGAATGGCTCGTTAGAGACAGGATCAGTAGTATCCTAAAATGAGTGTAAAGAGTGAAATTTTAAAATAAAAATGAAAACAAATTTTGTTTTGAAGATTTAAACCTTATTATACGTATTTGAGTATATTATTTTGAATTTGGACAATCCAATATATCAGATTTTGCATGTACGCGTCATGAACGTATATTCGAAGTTTTAATATACTGGGTAGATATAGAATCACACTCTATAAGCCCGAAGATGATTCTAATGATTGAGTACTCATCATCATATTTTATTTCGAGTTTCAAAAGTAGGATTTCTATATATTTCCATTAGACTGGTGTGAGAACCAAAACTAACATAGGATTATTTGTTGTGATTTGGCCTCAAAAACCTGATTTTTGACTATGTATTAATGTTATGCATTTGAAAATTTAATCAACTAATTGATCGCTGGTTGTATTGAATGATTATTAGTTTGATTGATATAAAATGTTGGAATAATAATAGCAATAAGAGAAATGTAGCAAAATCAAGTCAAATATGAAACTGAATTGAAAATTGTTTGAAATTGCGTGCATGTACATGCATATATATTGAACCGATCATAGCAAGGTGGCTAGAGAAGAGGAATAAAATTATATGCCCAACAAATATGTACATGTTTACTAATTTATTGGGTTTGGATGATTTTATGAGTCGATTGGCTAGCCGCATGGCTTTTTCTTTTTCTTTTTGAGATGAGAGGGCCTGTGTGGCGATTTGGGGATTTTCCCGATGTTACCCGTACAAAGGAGGTTATGGATAAAATTTTCGAAAATTTAGGGTGTTAGCCAAAAATTTTGAAAAATTAGAAATTCGTAGAAACTGAAAAGTTGAAGAATGAAAGCCAGAAGGAAAGTTGAGTTGGTTAGTTAAACAACTTTCAGCTCCGTTCCTTTTCGAGGATGAAAAGATTTTAAGTGGGGGAGATTGTTGTAACAACCCGTATTTTCGATAACATGATTAAGACGAGAATCAAGGCAGAATTTAATTTTAAATTCTGAATCAAGTTAAACGGGCTATGCCATTGCGTTCGTCTCGGAAAATACGCGAAATAGAGTCCGAGTTTTCGAGAATCGGAGTCCGTATGACCAAGTTATGATCCGACGAAGTTTTCAGAAAATTCAAGTTCAAAAATGAGTTCTAGTTTTGAAAATTAGGGCATGAAGGTTAGGCGGGAAGAATTCCCGCCAGGCACCCCAAGTCGACAGCCCTGTCGACTTGGGAGTCGACCTGGCACTACCCAAGTCGACAGCCCTGTCGACTTGGGGGTCGACACAGGGTGGCCGTGCAGTTTTGCCTGGTGCACCTATTTTCTATCTTGGCTAGGTTTTTGGGCCTGGTTTGAAATCTAACGGTTCAGGTTGGTCCTAGGGTTAATCTAAGGGTCCTAACTAGCCTAATCTTCTATAAATAAGCCCCTAACCTACCCCTAAACCCTCATTATTCACTCATGTAACTAAACTATGGCAAAATTTCTACTCTCATGGCCTCCACTCAACTATCCTAGCCTCCACTTCATTTCTATGAAAGGTTTCATGATCATGAGAGTGTTAGAGAGTCCCTATGTTAGTATGAGAGCTTCTCAAGTTGATTTCAAGGCAAAAGCTATGACCTTTGTTCATCAAGATGGTGTTTTTAGTGATTTGGAGCATCCATCTTTGGGTTTTTGGGTGATGGCATGCATAGGCTTCATCATAAGCTTTAGTTTAATCGATTTAGGCCTTCATAGCAATGTAAGCCCTTTCCCTACTCTTAGATTTTAACTATGAAGTTAAATGTTCATGTTGCAAGTTTGGGTTTGATCATTGAGAATGATACATGCTATCATCACAACACCAGAAAAGGGTAATTGCAACGCTTATAAACGTGACAAATTTACTTTGTCACGGTTATAACCATTATCCCAACATGCGTGGCAATTTTTTGTTACGGATAATGTCACGATTATAACCGTTATTAACCATATAATTTGTAACATTTATAACCGTTACAAAGAAAACTTCCCTAATATTTATTACCGTGATGAATATAAAAATTGTAACACTTATAACCATTACAAAGTGAAAACCTATAACACTTATAACAGTTACTGAAGACCAGCGTATCACAGAACACAGATAATAATTTTATATCCTGAAAGCATATATATATATATATATATAAATATAAATTTTCATTTAGAGAAAAAATTAATTTCATCAATCAAAATATCAAATTTCATCGTATAGTCATTTTCCAGAAATAACATCATTAATATACTTAATAATTTTGAAGTATCACATCATAGCTCAAAGTATCACAACCTATAGACAAACTATGAAGTTTACAACTAGAAAATTAAGAGGCTTACATCTAACTTTAAAGTATTTACAACCATCAAGTACTTTTTACGGAGGGGAGCAGCAACCATGTTCCCGATTTTATAGTTATTTCCAGCACTGACAGCTGCCACATCAGCAAGTACACTGTCTTCATCCTAAAATATCAACAATTAACATTGTTAGGGAAGAGAAAATTTTAACACCGGAAACAGTAGTCACTTTTACTGCCCATCTGATAAGGCAAAAGGCTATTTGATTTATAAGTGAGAAAGAGAACAAATAGGTTCATATAGATAAATTATTAGGCACAATTTGCATCATCTAAATTAATATGCATCACTTAAATTAATATAGGATAAGGCAATTTTTCGTAATGGATATTATCTACAAACTGAGTTTACTGTTCAGCTAATAACTGAGCAAAGAGCAAAGCATTCAATTTATAATTGGTTTACTAGGCTTCCAGCTCGTAACTTTGCTTGCTCAAAGTATCCAAAATCATATTAAGAATGGCTAGTGTGAACATGCTGCGAAAATATAAGTTGAGAACAAATAATACAGATGCAGCAAATATTACCATTTTGTTCCCACTATGGCCACCATGCTATGGTATGCAAGTGTCGATAATCAAATTTGTCATTGAAATTGGCCTACAAACAAAATAATTCATTTTGGTTATAAGTGATCCTGAGAAGAAGAAAAAAAGCTTGCTTAAAATAAACAATAGGTCTTGTAACTTAGAAACCTTAAAAATAATTGAGTCATTTCCACAACAAGTGAATTGGAGAATAGGTTCAAATGCAAATTACTGTTATGGTAAGAGTAAAAGTGATATAATTTATATTGTTATATTACTATTATGATTCTCTAGAAGATACTGCCAGTTCTGTTAATAGTCCCAAGGTATTTTCTTAACAAAGTTCTTCTATACTATTTTTTATTGATATCTCATTATTCTGATCAAATAACCTTTTTTTTTAATAAAAAGATCAGTGAAATCTTAAAAGTACACGCAAATGAAAAGAAAGATAAAGATGCAAATAGCGCCAGGTACGCATATACACCAACCTTAGATTGATCAACTTGATTGCTAATTTTGCCAACTTTTTCTGTTTTATAAACCAGGAAGGAGGACGTAAATTTGAAGACAGTAAAGAAGTGAGAAATGAATCAATGAACGGAATATTAGAGCTAAAGAAAAGAGGGCTTTGCTTAGTTACCATTTTTTTCCCTTGACAGTAGCTGCATAATTTGAACAATATTTTTCCTAATATACCTCATGAATTAAATCATTTCCTGTAGTTACCACTCTGATTGTTTTTTCTTTCGCTTCTTCTCCTATTTATTCTCGAGTAAATTCCTATATTTTTGCAATGGAATAATTATTAAAGCTTCATAAATGCCTTTGAATCAAATATAATGCCTCAAATAAAGACTAAAGAAATTTAAAGCTTTTATCAAATGAAAGAAAAATTTCTAGGTTTCAGTCATTTTGTTCCAGAACTTTATTTGCATTTCAATCATTTTGTTCCAGAACTTTATTTGCATTTCACAAGGAAACATGAATGATGTTTCAATTCAACTTACTTATGTCGGAAATGGCAGAAATAAGAGATCGCCCATATACACCTTTTTCTGGAATTGAGCTTTTGCCTTTCCGAGCCTAGTACAAGTGAATCTCCAAAGTTCCATCCACATCAATATTGAATGACTTGATTACTTTCTTATGGGTTCCATTTGCTGCTTTTGCTATATCAAAATCTTGCAAAACCTTTTTCCCCTGCATGTATACACATGATCACCTATCAGACACTCAAAAGCATTTAATTTCATTCATTTATTGGCAAGCATGAGATGTGGATTTTTATATAACGTAAACAATGGTCAATTTCTCGATATGCATTTGATAAACAACAACTGCAAATATATGAACCACGACCTTGTACATAAAAAAAGGGATATGGTGAGCATACTATAAAAAGGAAAAATAATGGGCTGGTCAAAGCAAGCAAAACAATAACAACCGCTGTTCCATTTATTTTCCAAACTCACACTACAAATTAATTCATTTATCATGAAACCATTTCATATAACATGTCATTGTTATTATAATAACTAACTGAAATAACATTATTATAATAATGCATATACAGTGTCCCTAAGACTTCCATTTGTGACTTAAGTTATTTGTGACTTAAGTTCAGACAAATTATTGATTGTAGAATTAGCTGCTGTGTGACAGTGGTAACATGTTACATCAAATGCAATGGCTGCAAGAGGCTTACAAACAGTACTTAATCTTGACTTCAAGTATACCCTTTGAATGCATAACAATCACATAAAGTCCATTTAGCCATTATTTTTGAATGCATAACAATCACATAAAGTCCACTTAACCGTTATTTTAGTAAATTAATTCAAACTGATGTTACAATACCTAAAGAACAGAAACAAATGAGTATCAAGTAATAAGTTATTTGTGCTAAGCAAAGACAGCAAAATTCAAAAATTATTGTTCACCGGCTACATTCCAAATCAAGAAAGTTGAGTAATCATTCAAAATAAGATAATTCAACACAACAGTTAAAATATGGAAGTCGGTATGCAAAAATATTACATTTGACTTGGAGAGTTTTGATTTAAAGGGAGACTGAAAAGGAGAATTTGAGATTAAGGATTATTAACACTAAAATATTGACGTGGCTCCACACAAAATTTTATTGGAAGTAGTTTTTAATCCTAATCAATTTACAATTAATTCATGACAGGCCATAATCAGTGCCATTTATGTAAATAAAACCAAGTCTTTTGAATATTGATTATCCAAATGACTTATCAGAGGACTGTTGCATGTTTTGCAGAGTCAAAGAATATGAACTATTTGTAGCTTAGAACTCATTTGTTCCTAAAAAAATATAGATTCCTACTTATTGTTTTTTTTGTTTTGTGAGTGTAAATGAATGGAGGAATTATTTTAGAGGCAGTTGCATACACTATACCATTCTAATATGATAATTTATCATATAATATTGAGCCTCTCCAATCATTTCCATAAACAAAAATTATATCCTACTACTATGAAAATTTTATTTTTATATGATTACAAAAGTCAATATTTTTACCTTGAATGCGGTTGAATTGCCTTATCTGCTATTTCCTCCAACCTTTTGGCCAACTCAAATCGATTCAACAAAATATCTGACATTTCTCCTGCTACAGTAAATAGACTTAATAAATATAAAAATTAAAAAGTTCCTCAAAGGTTAATGAAAATAAAATTGACGCTTTGGCCAAACCGAATTATCTAAAATCCATAAAAAAGCAATTATAATTCTGTTTGAATAGAAATTGCTTTTATAACACATAGTTAAATGTATAATAGGAATTCTCAAACAAAATGAGGGTAATTTTGATATAATGAATTCAGAAAAATATTCAAAATAACTATACATGTAGCTTAAATGACTTTCTCAAATATATCTACTGTTTCCTTTTTACATTATATTGAAATTTTAACTGTGAGTAAAATAACATACAATGCACTTTTTACAATAAAGTCCTTTAATGATGATTGAATATCATTTTCCAATTACAAAAATGCAGTTTTGCACCTTTTCCGTGTTAAGCTTCGTACATATTTATGATAGTTGGCTATGAGTTCTGAAATTGACTTGAAGATTTGTTTCATAAACAGAATAATTTTGGGAAAGTGGATGGTATAACAATGAAAAAAAAAATTGTGTACCTGAGTGAATTCACTTGATAAGACTGTAATTTTTCATTTATAGAACATTGTTGGTTGTATTTTTTCCCCATATTATGCCTTACACATAAATAATTAAGGTAATAAATGCTTACAAATTTCGAAATTATCCTAAAAAGTTGTTTCCTAGGGAAACTATGTAATTACCTCATTTTTAGTCAAATTCTTACATCACTAAGCAGGGAAAATCACCTTCTTCTTTTTTCTAAAATCTTAGACGTTCTACAAAGACAAAAGATAAAATAAAGATAATTTAATCAAAGTTTCTAAATAAAGGTAAAATAAAGATAATGTAACAAAAGTTTCCAAACCAGGTTTCCTATCTTATAATTGTGCTAATCACCCATCATTTATATTTTACTGGACAATATGCAGTCTTCTCAATTCACTAAGTTTTATTTTGATAACATAAAAAGGTATAGTAATGAATTCAAAGTCCTTGTTATAAAAAAAATGCATTTGCTCATAATAATAAATATATCTTATGAATCAAGCCAAATAAATCTATACCTCCAAAGTTTTACATTACATTCTTGGCATTGGTCAAGCAAGTATAAGACTCAATAATAGATTAAATACATCAAACTGCAATTTGAGAACAAAAAATAAAATGGACAAAAAAGGTTTACTGCATATTATTAATCATGGAAACATTCAAGACAAAGAAACCATATAAGAGCTAAAAACTAAATACATAAAATTTTCGTACCTTTTGAAGCAGTTTTATGTTTTGGGATGGACATCCTAAACTATTTCTCTATTTATATTTTTGTCGATCTCCCCCAAAGAATCATATTGTCTAATAATATTTGTGTAATCATTTAGACTGTGTGACATTTTATTCAATTTCATAACTTTGTATCCTGATCTGGATCATTCAAAACATTAAAAAGGCCTTTGCGTACACTTGTACCAGTAGCAACATATGAAAAACAACTGCTTAATTATCAACCTTTGATAAGCTACTAAAAAAATGGACTACATGCGACGAAACAAACAAAATAAGTAGGAATAACACAATTTTTGAAATAATCGTCTGTTTAATAGTCATATATGTCTTCAAATTTCTCATTAACATGATGTGGAAGTTGGCTGTTAAGGACCTTATGTATCACCTTTTATTTTCAGGTCTTTGTTCAATGGGCTTTGTTAACTTCCAGCCCAAAGTATTGTAATATGAATATACCATGTTGTGTACATATCTGATTTACCAATTCGATATTGATAAATGTAATATCATAAACCCTGTATATTTTCAAGTTTTCATGACTATTTGTCAAAACAGAATATAGAGCAACTCTTTGTCCAAGAATGAAAATATTTTATTGTTTCAAAAGACTATTTGTCAAAAAGCTATATGCCAAAAAGGAACAATATTCTGGATTAATTAATAATTGTGTATTCGATAATCTTACAATAAAAAATTCTTTTATTCAGAAGCTCAACTAAGCCTTGGCCACTCCATTTTGGATCTTCACTAGCACCATCAGTATTTTGAGCGGCATACATGAGATGATTGCCAATCATAGCTTATTACAAAAATCCTCTAACATTCTATTTTCCTTTACTACAACCCATGTCTCTATTAGATTTTTTTTATTTCACTATTTTATATTTTTGTTCCATGTATTTTACATATTATTTTCTTATTGTAAATAACTAGTTGATACTTTATATATTTTTATAGTTTGTTGAATATGTTCCCACACGTCCAAGTTTGAAGATTTTATTTATGTTGAGTTGTTATGTAAGGACAAATGTATTGGACAGTCCCAGTCTCATTTCTAGGGGTTGTTATACATTGAAATAAACGCATGATTCAGTTCATAAATGTAGACAAATTTACACAAAGGTTTACAGTATGCAGACACGTACGTAATGCGCACAAAATTAAATAGGAGGCAAATATATGTCATGATTCCACAGTATTTTATACACGATTAACCTTTGTTTTTATGATGAGATTATAGAGTAATGAGTGAAAATTCAAGACAAGGCACGATGGCATAGATTTTAATACGTGAAAATAACTGTACTTTTAAAACACAATAGCCTAGTACTAAAAAATAGCACGGGATAATTCTGGTTTTACTACATTTGGAAGATTTTAATCTTATTTTAACGTTAAATTCTGCAGAACTAAAAATATTATTTTGTTAAACATCTTGATGGAATTTCAAAAGAAAAGGAAAACATATTTGCCCATTTTCAGAAAAAAAAATCTCATGCGCCGTAAATTACTCGAAGGTTTGAAGATTCTAGACAAAGTAAAGAAAGAAGTGCTGATTTGCACAAAGCAAAACCTCTCGGTACCAGGTGGTTTCATGTCAGTATCGCCTTATTTTGTGTTATGGGATGGCTTTGGCTTTTTCTATTTTCTTGTAAGCTGAGAAAGCAAATAAGTGAATATCAGAACCAACAATCCCCCTTCTTCCCTTGTGACAAAGTCAGTTAATTTTCATCTTTCTACGTCGCCTTTTACAAGATTTTGAGAAAATTGTCCATATACTCAGTTGTGTAATCAGTTGCAAATTATATTTAATTATTCTAGCATTCTGCCATCTTGAGACATAAATTTGTTATGCATTGTTTCTAGACTAGGATATCTTAACAATGCAAGATATGAGATATGAAAACACGAAAACATGCAATCACCATTCTTAATAAAATTGTACATTTAGGCATACATTTAAAAAATGGTACTTATTTTTGAATGAGAAAATTGAAGTTACATATCAATTGGATTATAATGTTGTGTAAGGTATTAACTGTTGAGAAGATATACATTGACTTCTACAAGACTTATTAAAAGAAACTATCAAGATTTATAAGCAGAATATAAGAGGTAAATCTACCGCGATACTAAAAGTACAGAACAATAAAGGATAAAAAGATCACACAAAATACTAAAAATACATAAAGTGCAGACCTTAGCAAATCATACATAAATGAATATTTTGATATATATAGCTAACTTATCATGATTCCTATAGCCCTATCAACCACTCTTTTTTGACTGTTGTATATTCTATAGTCTTTTTTATTTTTAATTGGGTTAGAGGTATAAAAAAATTGAAATAAATTTTAGATGTTATTTAAACGGTAATGGTTTTTTTGGTGTTGATGGCTATTGCTAGTTGTCTTCACCGTTTGTGTTAGCGGAGCCTTTCATTGTATTATGGTTTAAACTCATTTGAAATTTAAGATTTGGCATCTTATTTTCTGGATCATACAAGCCATCTTAGTTTGAGAAGCAATGTATCGCTTTTCAATTTTACTGATTATCTGATAACTAGCGTTCCATCAAACTTATTTTGAATGCCAAAGATAAGGCTGAATTCATGTGCTTTGCAAAGTTTTGATGTCTAAATGTTTCATATTCTTTGCAAAGTTTTGATGTCTAAATGTTTCATATGCTTTGCAAAGTTCTGATGTGTAAATGTTTTGCAACTACATAGTCATGACTCCAATATGTTTTTTTGCATTAAAATCTAAGATTGCAGTAAAAGCACTGGAATCCGTACTATCATATGCAAAACAATATTGATGAAACAATCTTACTTCAGTTAACCCAAATTCAATAAAATATCCATGCGACCTTCATCTTTTTAGTTTAGTATTTCAGATGTAGCAAGTCCTAATATACACGCAACTCTGATCTAGTGTACAAGTTTATTGTCATATAGGTGGAACATGCTTAGCATTGTCATTTACTCTTTACATGGGCTAAAAATGAGCGGCATCAAGAATAATAGCAGAGAGTCTACATGTATAATTTCTGAATAATACACTGCCACTCGAATAAGACCGGTTAGTGTTGAAGAAATTTTGTCTCGAAGGAAAGAGAAACTCCTTATTTATAATGATAAAAGGGGCGCGGAAGAAACAGTTAAATATACTGAAAATAATAATAATGGTAACTCTTTTAAAAAAGACACTAAAAGGAAGAAAAGTGAAATATAGAGTAAACGAGAACCTGAAAATACACGAAGAAAGGAATGCTGAGTTAGGTAACAATCAGTATGAAAATACCATCTTCCGTCAGTGAAAAAAACTTTAGCCACTCCTTTTGCTTTGTTCATCACAATCCTTGTCATTTTCACTTATAAAACTCAACTAGATTTTTAAAAAAAAATCATCCTTTATTTCAAAATCAAGAAAATAAACAATACATACATCAGTAGAATGAATTCCATTGACAGAAAATTAGAATTAGTGTCACTGGAGTGATATGCCTCGCTAATCTACTTCACCGTAAATAGCAGTGCTCCATGCTTACTTCGCATCTTGAAAAAATCATAAATTAAAAGTGAACATCAAATGAAAGGAAAAATCATGGAAAAGGTCTACCTTGAAAAGGTGGTTTCGGTAGTTTAGTTCATGGATTGAGAAGACATGAAACAACCGCCAGGTTTGAGAGAGTCGCTTCCATCAAAGTCGTCGCTGATCAGGGGAAAAGGGCTAGCTTTGAAAGGGCATTCTTAATCCGTCGTTGTCGACATGAATACTAGATCCAAATTTCTGGAACTCTAAATTATACCACGCGTTGGAAATAGAGGAATGGAACCCTAAATCGTAGCACGAGATTTTGGATGATGGTAGATTGTGAAAAGCGTTGCCGATGAGAAAAGAGGAGGTCAGTAAACGAATAACGTAATTACACATACCTCCTCGCAAGCATAAATTATTTACAACATTACCACACGTTATCACGGTTTTAAACGTTAGTCTCGGTTATCACGGTTATTTTGGTTATAAATTTATCACGGTAATAACTGTGATAAATTGCAGGCGAAAAAGTGTGATAAAATGGCTTGTTTGTTGTTGTGCATGTCATGCAAGTTTATGAAGTCATTATCTTGATCTCGCGAGCTAAAAGCTACAACCTTTATGTTGAAATGTTGCATTATGCAACATGAGAACCTTCATGTCAACTTGTATATGAAGTCATAACCCTTATATGATGATATATGCGAGTTACTAGTCATCATTCCATGTCTTTTGTCACCATGATTCATTTATGTGCCAAGTTTGGGTTTATGCATGTTTTTGAGGCATAAGAATGTAACATGCAAGTTAATGAACACATTTGTGCCTCATTTTCCACCATGATTAACTTGTGGCTTAATATCCATTTTTGTCATGCCTTTGACAAGTTCCTTCTTTGAATCCATTATGCGAGTTTAAAAGCGTTGGGGTCACCTTATGGGAAAACATAATGACATGAACATGATTTGGGTAAATGGGTCTAAGCATGGCAACATGTAACGTTAAATATGACATGTGTTTACACTTGAAAACATGACTTGAAATATAACATGGAAGTTGATATGTAAGTATGCTTGAAAACATAAGCTTGGGAATTTACCTATTAAGTTAGGTCTACCCTTTGGGAATTTACCTATTAAGTTAGGTCTACCCAAATGCTTGAAAACTTGTAACATGTTTTGGAAACATGATGGACATGACACTTAGATAATCTAAGTGTGGCCAACTCGAGGTTGGGTTGAGTTTGCAACGTAAAACTACCCGGAACCGACCGGCCTAACTAGTAGTTGCAAACAATAGGACCCAATTTGAGAAGTTGGTCATGTTGTGCTTGAACCCGAGGTTAGACCAAGTTGTGGTGTAAAGCTACCCGGAACCGACCGGCTTAACTAGTAACCACAACAAAGTCTAATGTGAGAGGTTGAGGTGCATTAAGTAATTAATGCCACATGATTGGGTTAAGTTAATTTGATTAATGACTCTTAACCAAATATGACATGGACAAATGGGTTAAGTAATTTGATTAGGCTAATGATACTTAACAAAACATGACAAGGTTGGGTAGGTTAAGTAACTTGATTTGCCTAATGACACTTAACCATTTTTATATGACTAGTGGACGGGGTTAAGTTAACCAACACTTAATCAATCCAACGCGATAACTTGGTAAGGTTAAGTAAGTTTTCTTAATGACGCTTAACCGAAAAATACGGTTAACGGATGGGGTTAAGATTAGACTCAACTAGTCTAAACATGGAAATCGGAGGGGGTTAAGTTAGCCTAGACTTAATTAATCCCACTTGGTAGTTTAATGGGGTTAAGTTAAACACTTAACTAATCTAAACATGATGAATTGATGTGGTTCAGTGACCTATACTTAACCAATCTAACTCGTTAATTTATTGTGGTTAAGTTAACCAATACTTAACCAATATAACGTGAAAACATGCTTCTTTACTATTGCAAGACAGGTTTCGATGTACTCTGATGTAAAAGGCTTTAGACCTTAATTATTAATGTTATGAAAGTTCGAATTTACTTCCGCTATTTTATATGTTCTGTCTTGTGATATTTCTGTGCATGTTTACCAATAATGCCCCTCTATAGCTAGTGCATTCCTTGGCGAGTGACCCTAGCGGAGGCGGGGATTTTTAATATAAAACCGCGTGAAACTGATTGCGATGGAACCGACTAGAATCAAATCCAAATCAAAACCGTTCAGAAATAAAGAATGGAGGAGTGGAACCCATGGTGAAAACATCTCACTTTAAATTTTATTTTCTAGTTAAAATATATACTAGGATGCAAACGGTGCTTAGCAGCACCCGACACCGTCGTCCACAGACCATGGACGACTTGTTTGATTATAATATGTTGTGAAGTTTGATTGTGATGTGGAATGGAATAAAATATTCATGTGTTGAAGTAAATATTTTATAGTTAAAAATATAATTTTTAACATGTATATGAATAAAATAAATATTCATTTACAAATTGAACGATTTGTTTATGTACACACATTTGACTGATATTGATTGGGACGATATATATTACACATTTCCCAACTGAACAAATAATAATTAGTATTTGTTGTTTGAAAACCCCACACGGGTATTGGGATGATATTGGACATACACTAATCCCAATATTTAGTTGTATGTCAATCGATGGTTTGACAGACTGTTGTGAGCATTAACTACTTATATTTAGCGCTTTTATAGTTGTGTAATGCACTCTGGATGATGGTTGACTATGTTTGATTATTGTTGTGTACATATTTGTATGAAATCCATATAAATAAAATTATATGGTAATTGACTGTGTCTGATTCCAATTTGGAAAGAACGAATATTTTAAATTAACAAATATTTTAAAATGATGAGTAATGAATATTTTAAAATAACTAATATTTTAAAATAATATTCAGTAATGGATCAAAATATGATTTTGATGTCCCATTTGGGAAGGACACGAATATATTTAAATATATAAAGTCGTGTTAATTAAATTAACGCCACTTGGACGTGAACGATATTTATATCGATTTTATTCATTTTTATAATGAATATCGAAATGAAAGTGATATCAAAATCTAATGTTTTGAAAATATTATCATTTATATATTAATGATATGGAATATTCAATTTTGATTTAAAATTGGATATGAAGTTGAAATTATTTTAAAAACGAATTTATAACGATTTATAAAAAATGTTTTGAATGGAAATCGGCGAAATATATATAATATATGTATTATATATATTTAATGACCTGAATAAAACGCACCGCGCCGCGGTAGTTCGCGATTTTTGACCATTGCTTTCGAATGGACATTACGGGAGATCCGACTGTCGGATTCTCCTAAAAACGGAACCGTTGGCTTCGTATAAAAAAGATATTTCTAATGAATAGAAGAAATTTGAAATCTAATGGATGGATTTGGAATTATGTCCAAATCAAATTTGGAAAAGTCACTATAGGTGGAGTTCGAATGCCGTTTATGGAAATCGACTGTACGGGCCTTGATATAATTATTAAAAATATTAATAATTTATGTAAAATCATAATAAATGGTTTGGAAAGAATGAGGATGAAAAATTCCATATTTGAAAAGATAAAATTATATTTTTATCAAAATGAACTAGTTGTGAACTAGGATTATAATCCAATTATTTTTAAATAAACAAATTGGATTTGAAATGATTTTAAAAATAAACAGAATTTCCAATATATGAATTGGAATGGATTTGAATCGAAAATATCTTCGGAATATTTCGATATTGGATTCCATGATTATAAGGACATTGTGGAGGAATTTGGAAGATATACATACATACATACATACATATATATAAATATATAATGTTATTCCCAATACGATATTTGTTGGTTTCAGAATTTGATATTTAATATAAGCCAATATATTTTCTATTCAGAGCCTTATATTTAATATCAAATTGGATTTTGGGTTTGTCGTGAACGGTGTCTTTTTAGCACTGTTCTTAGTCCCAGTTAAGAAAAGATATAAATCTTTTTATTAAGATTTAATGAAGTTTACTGATTAATTAACATTTAATTGGAATTAAATTGAAATTGGTTTTTAGGTTTATCATGAACGTTGTTTTAAATAACACTTGTTCTTTAACCCGATTAACAATGGAATGAGATTTTGGGTTTGTCGCGAATGGTATCTATAATAATACCGTTCTTAAACCCAGTGGAGTTAAGAAAATTAGAAACTAACTGGAGATTATCTAAGTTGAATGGTTTCCTGGGTATTGATCTGATGTTGGTTTTGGCCTTCGGGATTAATACTTAGGGAATTGTTCTCTTACTAATTTACTGTAATAGAGTGATGGGATGGGTTCTTCAGTAAAACTGTTCTTAAACCCCATGTGAAAAGAATAAATCTTTTAATTAAGGTGTAGAGAAGAATTACCAATTAATTAACATTTAATTGGATTTGAAATTGAATGTGAATTGGGTTTATTGTGAACTGTGTTTTAACGACATTCGTTCTTTAACCCGATTTACAGTTAAATGAGATTTGGAACTTACAAATCTTTTTATTAAAGATTTAGTGGAGATTTTCCAAGTAAAGTTTTCCAATTTAATATATTGGAATGGAATGGAATTCAATTTGATAATAATAGAAGTGAGTTTCGATGGAGAAAGACTGTTAATATATATGGAATTTAAAAGGCTTTATCGTTATTCCATTTATATTATTAGTCGGACATAGAAATTTGTTTTCCATGAAGATTCCATGGTTAATGGAATGTGATTATGGGTTTATCGTGAGCTGTGTATTAAATGACATTAGTTCTTTAACTCAGTTAAAGATAAGATTAATTTCTTAAATTGGAATAATCATTAAGTAATGATTTTTGGAGATTAAAACTAAATGGAGTTTTAATGAATCTTTAATTAGATTGAAAGGTGAATCTGATAAGTAAAATTATCAAATTTGGTAAATGATCGAGAATGGAGTACCACCAGTTTTGTTCCAAACTATAGTTAAATCTTTAATTAGATTTGAACGTGAAATGGTAATTAATTTTACCAATAACACCGAGGTGTTAGATATGAAGTACTACCAGATTTGCTTCATGGGATGAATAGGTTGGATTGAGAAAATAACAAATGATTACTTCTGTTATGTTCGCTAATCTCGACTAGTTTGGATAAACCTTAATTTGGTATGGATTGATATCCAAAGGAAGGTTAAAGAATAAATTTAAAAAATTTATCTTTGATAAAATTAATGGGAACCTTTCCTAAAAGATATGAATATTTAAATAAAGGAATATTCAGAATTGGAATGAGGCGTACGTTTTGTTTTTGTAGCACTTGTTTATAATATATGCGAGTTATTTGGAAAGACTGGGTTTATCCCATTCTGAATAACTGAATCATCGATGAGTCGACGATGAAGACGGTGGTTGAAGACCGGAGGTCTTCACATCATTTGGATGATTACTGATGTCTTGATTGGGCTGTACACCTAAGACAAGGTAATAAGTGGTGACCATCCAGATGTACTTGGAGATCGACCGGATATGCGAGGACCTCTCTCCTGTATTAGACAGATGGGACGAGGAATAAGGTGCCACCGGTTTCGTTCAGACACAGAACGAACTTGTAAATGGATATGTGTCTGAATTAAATTTCATTCTGTGTGATTGACAAACATCAGTCGCAATGCGTGAATTGCCTGTGTGGTATGTTGAATTGCAAAGGATCAAGGCTTCTTTTGAAAAGCAGAGTCTTGTGGTTGATGATCAAAGCACGACTTTAATATAGCGTAGCTTTGTGTATAGTGTTAATTCACGAGCCCCATGTTGTATATAACGGTGTTGTATACACAATTATATGATTTTTGTTTGATGATAACAACCAAATAAATGTTATTTTAATGTGTTTGATATTGTACTGTTATTATACATCACAGACTGGAATATAATATTTATATTTAAATAAAATACGACTGCACAAAAATTTAAATATAATATTTTATTTCACTATCAAAACAGTACAAATTTATAAACTCCACTGTTTATACATTTCTCTTATATTCACTGATATTCACTACACCACAATACATTCACAGACTCATGTACAGATTTTTTTTATATACAGCTCCTTCAGTACAATACATTCTCAGTCACTCAGTAATTTCATATTTATACATACACTTATTCGCTGACATTTTTTTTTGTCTTCTGTCTTCACAGCTCTCTGTCAGTCCAGTCATCTTATGCTTACCTGTCACAATGAAGCACACACACAGTATATGGAACAGAAATAATATTCAAAATTCATGCAAATATAAATTTTATTTTTAAAATTTTATTTTCCTCAGTTTTCTGGTGTGTTTCTCATCATTTTTCATGACTTGATCTGATATGTGAATATAGCACGCACACGATATATGTATACACACACATGTGCATGTATATACACATATATTGTGCAGGGACAGGAAAATTCATTCTGATGGCTGCATATACACACATGTATAAATATACACGTGTGCACTGCCTCGCCAATCTGCGAGCAACTGAGGAGTAGCCTCTTGGACCTTCTCGACTCAGTGCAACACTCAAAAGTCAACAACACAAATATGGTGCAACGCAAAAATGCACAGCATTTAAGAATGCAAAGTATGTACAGCAATGTATATATGGCAACAAAAACAGTGCAAGTATGGTCAGTGAACACCATGGAGATAGAAGACATCATTTCTAAATCATCACAACAAATATATTTGCACTTCTCTACATGGCATTTGGATATACACAAAACAGTTCAGCTAGCATGGTCTCATCATGAAGAACAGGTGAATGTGCTCGAGATACAAACATGAAGCATGGTGCAACAAAGTTGTGTGCAGCAGTGACAAAACAAGGAGCCAAAGTGTACATAAACTCACAAGCACAGATTCAAGTTTATGGAGTTACAAGCAGGCAAATCAAAATGAACAGCAACATCATTGTGGCCAAAGCATGTGTGCGAGTATAACAATGGTATTGGTGTACACAGTCAGGATGTGTGGTCAAGACAAGGTTCATATCATAGTGCTGCAAATTCAAGAGTGATGCTCAGAACTTTACAAATGTGAACTCAGCAGTAATTACAAAGTGTTCAAATGGCATAATCAAACTGAAATGGACCAAAGCAAGGTGATCAGTGTATATGCAGCATGCACAAGTGATACATGGTGATACAGGGTGCAAACAACAGTGTGTTCCATACCCACGAATGCAAATACATGAAACAAAAATAAAGCAGCAGTTGAGTGTACAAGGGTAGTGTGCATAACCATGGATGGTTCAAGTTACAAGTTAGCCAACAAATCAGCATGGTGAAGGAAAGTCACAAGTTGAACACATGTACAGGGCAAATGATCAAGGCAGACTTACACATACTCAAATGCATTCACACAAGTGCAAATTTTAGACAAATGCATACAGCAGAAAGGGTTTGCTCAGAATACATAGTAGAGCAAATTTGAGCAAAACAGTTTTGGACAATTTTTTATGGAAAAGTAATCTTCCAAGAATTGCTCAAATCATGTTTTGGCAAGCAATTTTTTTTGGAATGGTTTTTATCTCACAATTGAAATTCCAGAAATCATGCAAGTCCATCAATCAAGCAAATCAGAAATGCACAAGGATATGACACACTAATGCTGTTATTCAATTGGGAAATACATTTCCAGTTTTGGATTGAGTTAAAGACTGAATATATTTTTCTGAGCAAGTATAGTCAGAAAGAGAAACAATGAAAATTCACAACAAAATTGATTCCCAGATTTCTGGCAGAAGTTTAAATTGTTTTCCCAAACAATGCAGTGAAATAATCTTTGGCAAGTTTTAAACTTTCCAGTATTTTTGCAAGGAGCAAGAAATAAATCAATCAAGCAAAGAGATAGACAACACTTTCGAAGACAATTTTTTTAAGGCAATAATTCAAATCAGAATCGAGGCATATAGGGATTTCAGAGAAATTCAAGGATTTATTTCCAGATTCTACAATGCAAAATGTCCAGAAATCACGCAACAGTTTTTGGCAAGTGTAACAACCCGTATTTTCAATAACCTGTAATAACATAAATCGAGGCAGAATTTAATTCTAAAATGGGAATCAAGGGAAACGGGCTATGCCATTGTGTTCGTCTCGGAAAAATACGCGAAATAGAGTCCGAGTTTTCGAAAATCGGAGTCCGTATGACCAAGATATGGCCTCGCGAAGTTTCACGAAAATTCCCAAATTAAAGTATACTTAATTAAGTGAAATGGGTTGTGTAGATATATATATATATATATATTGATATATATATATATATATATAATTGAAAATTTAATAAATAAATATGCAAAAATGCTCAAAACAGCGAATTGGGAGAGGGGAATAACCGAACCGGCCGATTTTTGAAGTCGACCCGAGCCCGCTGGGTCGACTAGGGGTTAATCCAGGGTGTTTGGCTGTCAACCCGTGGGCCGATTCGCTCAAGTGCAGATTTTGCATTTGAATGGTTCTCATGGTCCATCTTTAATCTAAAGGCCCTAGATGGTTCCTACACTTGACTTCTTCCCCAAGACATGCTTTGATGGCTTGGATTGAATCTAGGGTTAATCCTATGGCCTAAAACACTTGCCTAATCTATAAATAAGACCCTAACCTACCCTAATTCATTCATAATTAAACCTAGTGACTAAACTATGGCAAAATGCTAGCTCTCATGGCCTCCACTAATTTTATGAAGAGGGTTGCATACTAATCACTCTCTAATCAACTTCTAATCCCTTCTTAGCATCTTAATCTTCTTCATTTGGTGTTCAAAGTTGCTAGTTGTGAGTTTCTATCACTTTGATGATCTTTTGGTAAACTAATTAGATGAGATGTGATGAGATTTATGGTTTTGTATGTGGGTTAATGAGCTTTGAATCATATGATATGATGTTAGCATTAATCTTATGTTTATGCATGTTGAGTATGTAAGCTTATGCAAGTTTAATATGATGTATGTTATGTTTGCATGATGCTAAATATGCAAGTTGTGGGCTATGTAATCATATGCATGTTATGCAAGTTCATGGTAATATGCTATGCAAGTTACATGTTTGTTAATATGCAAGTTACATGTTTGTTAATATGCAAGTTACATGTATGTAAATATGCAAGTTACATGTTTGTTAATATGCAAGTTACATGTTTGTTAATATGCAAGTTACATGTATGTAAATATGCAAGTTACATGTTTCTTTATATGCAAGTTACATGTTTGTTAATATGCGAGTTACATGTATGTAAATATGCAAGTTACATGTTTATTAATATGCAAGTTCATGATGACACATTATGCAAGTCTATAAGCTAATATGCAAGTTTGTTATGCAAAATGAATATGTAAGTTATGTGACATATTATATGCAAGTTATGTGACATGTTATGCAAGTTCATATGCAAGTTATGTGTTTGTTAATATGCAAGATGGCACCTTTGAAACATGTTCATTCATATGCAAGTTGACACCTTTTATATGTGTTATATCATGAACGAAATTACGTGGGAACGATGGGGTAATTAAATGCATAAGTTAATAAGATTGTGTGAAATTAATATAATTATGCATAACACAAAATAAATAAACATAGTATGGGAATTTGCCTATTTGGTTAGGTGTACCCATACTATGTGTTGGGAATTTACCTATTGAGTTAGGTCTACCCCATGGGAATTTACCTATTAAGTTAGGTCTACCCATGTTAAGAAAACTTGATTAATTAGGGATAATTAATATAAAATTATGAGGGTGATTAATTAGGTGTAATTAATTGACTAAGACACGAGGTTGGACTCAGTTGTAGCGTAAAACTGCCCGGACCCAACCGGCTTAACCAGTTGCTACAAATGTTAGCCCAATGTGAGAGGTCTTAGGCACAAACTAAATACGTAATTAATGTAAAGACACGAGGTTAGACTCTGTTATGACATAAGGCTGCCCGGACCCAACCGGCTTAACCAGCGGTCATAAAAGACAGTCTAATGTGAGAGGTCTTTACAAAGGTTACGTTCTTAATTAATTAATTAAGAAACACTTAACCACATTAGCATGTAGAGGGACATGAGGGGTTAAGTGGGTGCCTCGGGTGGCATGAGAAAATCTAGTGGTTGCCTTGGGTGGCAATAGAAAATACGATTAGAATACTTAACCAAAATAGAACATGTAATTAAAACATGATTAAAGGGTTAAGTGGGATATACTAGAAAAAGGGACAAGCTTAGGTGGGTAGCTTGTGGAGGCCCATTTCAACCAGTAACCCATACGTATCTTTGTGGGCTCGACCCATGTCGAGGACGGGACACGCATACTGGGCTTGACTGTAAGAGGCAAACGGGTTAGCGGTGGCAACGCAAGTCCAACGGGCTTCATATGCGTGAGTGGGCCCGGGCTGGTAGGTAAGCCGTTGTTGCATCGAGTAGATATAAGCCGTGCACCTTTAGTTTCATCAGGTTGCCACATTGGGGAATGATACATCCCACGGTGGGGCCAGCACGGGTATCTACGTTAGGGAGCCGATCGAATGGGAAGTAGTGTGTACACCTAGTGGATTGTAGGGCCCCGTGGCGCCTACTTGGTCACCTAGGGGTACGCAGGTACTAATTAGTAAATTTTATAAGTCCTTGGGTGGGATCAACCTTTAAGTTAGGAACGACTGGTGTGGTGCAGTTTAGTAATTTACCTTAGGAAGGGTAGATGCGTCTTTATCTTTTATCTTGGTTTAGTTAACTGCTTAGTATAGCCGTTCATCCCTATATGTTACCGTATATCAAGTTATGTCTTCTCTGGTTACTTTAACGATTGTATTGTTAAAGTTATAGGACTCACTCAGACTTATGTCTGACCCCGTTGTTTTTACCTTTTTCCCAACCCTCAGGTCCTACGGTGGATCCTAGCAGTAGTGGAGCTTGATCGGATTGCTGTCCCAGTCTTTAGGAGCTTGGATAGATGTAAAGCTCCAGTTATCCAGTTATCTTTTCTTTTGTTTTGGCTATTGTGTGAGAGTGGGATTATGTACTTCTTTATTTTGATGGATATTGTACTTGACTTTTATTTTGGTTTTATGATGTAACCAGACATGTTTTACTTCCGCTGTTATGAGAAGACGTTTTAAAATTTCAAGTACTGTTTATATCTGTCTTGTTGTAATTTTTCTGTTCTATATTCACTAAAATACTCCACCGATGCTATGGCATTCCCTTAGTGAGTGACCCTAGCGGGAGTGGGGTGTTACACGTGGTATCAGAGCTTAAGGTTACCAGAATAGATAAAATTTTTGAGAAAAACTACTTTCTAAGAGTATTTTCGAAGAAAGTATTTTTAAAAGCATGTCTTCTAAGAGAAAAAGTTTTTGAAAAAGAAAAGCATAATCCCCAATAGCCATATCTTTATCTTTCGGAATCTCCTTTTTGAATCTTTCCTCTTTCGTTTCAGCATGGCTGAAGATCTTAACATCCCGGAGGGTTTAGTTATACCACTATGGTATAGGAGGTTGCAAGAGGCTAGGGCCGCGGCTGCGGGTCCGGCCAATGCTACTACACCAGAGACAACCGCTCCTCCTCCTCAGCCTAGAGTGGATAATTTTGCTAAGGTTTGCAAGGAGTTCAAGGCTATAGGAGGAAAACCTTTTCTTGGTTCAGAGACTTTCGTAGAGGCTAGAGATTGGCTTAAGGAAGTGGAAGAGTTGCTAGATATCTTTGAAGTGGAAGAGGGAAAGAAAGTCAAGTTGGCGGCTTGGTTAATGAAGGGAGAGGCCTCATTCTGGTGGGAGGTCACTAATGGAGAACGCCCTGTTGACTCTTGGGCAGATTTTAAGCAAAGGGTTGAGGCTAAGTTTCTCTCAAGGGCGGAAGAGAATCTGTTTATGGAGAAGTTCTTGAATTTGAAGCAAGGGAATCTCACGGTGAAAGAATATGTCAACAAATTCAATCAATTAGCAAGGTTTGGCATAGAGTTGGTGAATACACCGGAGAAGAAGGCTTTGAGGTTCGTTAGAGGCTTGAACGAACCATTGCAAGGAATAGCTATGACTCACATTCCTATGGGGGCCACTTTTGAGAAGCTTGTCTACATGGCACTTATGCATGAGGATGATAAGAATTCTAAGGCACCAGAGAAAAAGGGGGATCAGAAGAAACCGCAACAGCAACAACAAGGCAAGGGCGGAAAAGGCAATGGTGACAAAAAGAAGACGAAGAAGAAGTGCTTCAATTGTGGAACACCAGGACACCTCAGTAAGGATTGTCGCAAAAAGAAGAAGACCGGTTGCTTTCATTGTGGTGAAGCAGGGCATCTTGTGAAAAACTGCCCAAAGAAGGGGCAGAAGACGGGGTCTACCTCAGGAGGCCAGGTGCAAGCTCTTATAGCACCACCTCAGTCAGGGGGGCAAGTTCAGGTTCTCTCAGTTCCACCGATTCAGCAGAGAGGTAGAACTATTTCCGTTGAAAGTCTGGTTTTTCTGTTTGATCATCCAGTTCGTACTTTGTTTGACTCTGGCGCATCGCATTCTTTTATCTCATCATCGTTAGTTGAGTCACTGCACTTAGACACCAGTCTAGTTGATGATCCCTTGGTTGTCTCAAACCCAATTGGGGGCTCCATATATCTGTCTATGATATGTTTGGGTTTGAAGATTTCTATACTTAGCGTTGAGTTTAGATGTGATGCTTTTGTATTGGGCTTCACGGGCTATGGGTTGATCTTGGGCATGGACTGGTTATCCAGTAATGGTGCCGTTCTTGATTGCGAAAGGAGAGTTGTCAGGCTCATGACCCGCTTGGGTAACACTCTCGAGATCTCTTGCAATCCCATGGAATCTGTTTTGCTAAGTTATCTTGAATCGCTCGATGCTTCGGTCGAAAGTTTGTGTTCTGTCAGAGTAGTCCGGGAATATCCGGATGTGTTTGAAGAAGTAAAGGGTTTGCCTCCGAAGCGGGAGATAGATTTCCGAATTTATTTGGTGGATAATGCCAAACCAGTGTCTTTGCCAGTACGCCACATGGCTCATCGTGAGAGAAGAGAACTTCATAAGCAAGTAGGGGAGTTGCTTGAGAAGGGGTTCATAAGGCGAAGTATATCGGAGTGGGGAGCTCCAGTAGTGTTTGCCACGAAGGCGGATGGGTCCCTCAGACTTTGTGTGGATTATAGGGAACTTAATAAGCTCACGAAGAAGAATAGACACCCATTACCGAGGATAGATGATCTCTTTGATCAGTTGGTTGGCGCGTCAGTATTTTCGCAGATGGACTTAGCTACAGGGTTTCATCAGTTAAGAGTGGCGGAGGACAGTATAGAGAAGACTGCTTTCCGGACTCCGGATGGTTTTTATGAGTGGCTAGTGATGCCATTTGGGTTGACAAACGCCCCCGCATACTTTGTTGATCTCATGAGTAGAGTGTTCAGAGAGTATCTGAATAAGTTTGTAGTAGTTTTTGTGGATGACATCTTGGTCTTTTCCAAGAATGAAGAAGAGCATGCCTTACATCTCAAGGAAGTGTTGGAGACTCTTCGAGCGCATAGTCTTAAAGCTAAATTCTCTAAATGCCATTTTTGGAGAAGAGAAGTGCGATTCTTAGGGCATGTGGTCTCTAAGGAAGGGATAGCTGTGGATCCCGCAAAGATAGTATCTATCCAGGATTGGAAAGTTCCTAGAAATGCTACCGAGGTAAGAAGTTTCTTGGGGTTGGCAGGATATTATAGGAAGTTCATCAAAGACTTCGCGAAGATATCAGCCCCATTAACCCGCTTGACGAAGAAGAATCTGGTTTTCTCATGGGATGTAGATTGTGATGATGCTTTCCGACGGTTAAAGAGAGCTTTGACCACCGCTCCAGTTTTAGTGCTTCCAGATGGGAGTAAGCCGTTTGTTGTTTATACCGATGCTTGTGGAACAGGATTAGGCGCAGTCTTGATGCAGGAGGGAAGGGTAATAGCCTATGGAGGGAGACAATTGAGAGTGCATGAGAAGAATTACCCTACCCATGATCTAGAGTTGGCCGCGATTGTTTTCGCACTTAAGTCTTGGCGCCATTATCTTCTTGGTGAGAGATTCGAGTTGTTCACCGACCATAAATCATTGAAGTACTTATTCTCTCAGAAGGATTTAAACTTAAGACAGCAAAGGTGGATGGAGTTCTTAGCATCCTATGATTTCGAGATAGCGTATACCCCTGGTAAGGGTAACGTGGTGGCAGACGCCTTAAGTAGAAAAAGGCTATCTTTGAGTCCATTGTTCGTGGAACGACGAAGCTTGGAGTTTCTTTCTTTGTTTGACTTCAGACCTTCTGTTGATTTTGTACCTGGTTTGTTGGCATCCTTGGAGGTTAGACCTACTCTTTTGAGACGGATTGGCGAGGCTCAGCGAGACGACCCACAGTTGGTTGTGTTGGTAGAGAAGCTTATAAGAGGGGAGTCGTCCAGCCATTTGGGTAGATACACCATAGATGATAAGGGATGGTTGCATAGAGACGGTAGACTTTGTGTACCGCAAGATGAGGGTTTGAAGAAGGCTATTTTGGATGATGCACATCGTTCAAGAATGACTATTCATCCCGGTGGAGACAAAATGTACCAAGACATGAAGAGAGTTTTCTTTTGGGCCGGTATGAAGAAAGATGTGGCCGAGTATGTGGCTAGATGCTTAGTGTGCCAACAAGTTAAAGTGGAGCAAAGGAAACCCGGTGGGTTGCTACACCCATTGGAAGTTCCACAGTGGAAGTGGGATAGTGTCTCGATGGATTTCATCAACGGGTTACCGAGATCGAGGAAGGGCAATACGGGAATTTGGGTTGTGGTAGACAGACTTACAAAGAGTGCCCATTTTATACCCGTAAAGAGTAAGAGGACCGCTCCATGGCTTGCTTCAGTCTATGTTAGAGAGATTGTTAGATTGCATGGCGTACCATCCAGCATTGTGAGTGATCGAGATCCTATTTTCACTAGTGAGTTTTGGAGAAGTTTGCAAGAGGCGGTAGGGACTCAGTTGTGTTTGAGCACCGCATATCATCCTCAGACGGACGGTCAGACCGAGAGGGTGAACCGTATCTTAGAAGATCTTTTGAGGCTTTGTATCTTGGATTTTGGAGGTACATGGGAAGAACATCTTCCTTTGGTGGAGTTCGCATATAATAACAGCTTTCAGTCCAGTATTGGTATGGCTCCTTTCGAAGCTCTTTATGGAAGGCCTTGTCGATCTCCTACATGTTGGTGGGAATCTACGGATAGGATCTTGCTTGGGCCGGATATGGTTAGAGAGACTTCAGAGAAGATTGATTTAATTCGAAAAAGGATGAAAGCAGCGCAAGATAGACAGAAATCTTATGCGGATCGGAGAAGGACGGATCTTGAGTTTGAGGTTGGGGACATGGTTTTTGTCAAAGTATCTCCATTGAGAAATGTTGTTCGCTTTGGGTCCGTAGGGAAGTTAGCACCGAGATTTGTTGGGCCGTTTCCTATTAAGGAAAGGATTGGACGGATGGCATATAGGGTGGAGTTGCCCGACAGACTTAGTGGTGTTCATGATGTATTCCATGTATCACATTTGAGGAAGTGCTTACATTAGACCGCGGAGGTGGTAGAGCCGAGCTTGCTTAGAGATGTAGAGGTAGAGCGTGATGCGACGATTCGACGAGCTCCTACTCGCATCCTTGGGTCAGAAACTAGGAAGTTGAGGAACAGAGAAGTTCAGCTAGTTAAAGTGCAATGGGGAGATGACGAAAGCAATGCTACTTGGGAGACGGAAGCAAAGATGCGTTCTTTGTATCCATTTCTTTTTGAGAGTATGTCTTTTAACTTCTCCTTTATTGCTTGTCTAGTACTTATCTTATCTTTAGTATATCCTCTCGCTAATACCTATGACCTTTAGATAGGGTAAAACCTATGGTTGAGACATGTGTTTGAAACATGTTATGGTTGATGGATGCATATGGATGCAATTGTTTGCTAGTGGTTGCTCGTGGATGCATATACACACACATTAGGCACTAGATCGGCTCAGTCACTTCATGTTGCATATTGCATAAATGGATGTGGTAGTTAGATTGATGGATGTATCATGGCTGTGTTATCATATGGATGATGCATTTTTGTGTATGGTTGTGCACGCATGTAGAAATTTGTATGTGTCAATAGGGTTTCGCATACATATTGGATGCATGGCACTATCATGGTTTGCATTAAGGAGGTTTACTGTATCAGTAACCGCCTGATTTTCGCATTAGGTAAGTACATATACACACACTTTTGCATATATCCATCCAGCATTTAGAATCTTGTAAGGACAATGATTGCTCGTGGATGATGCTTTGAGTAGATGGATGATTGGATGGTAGGATACGTTCTTCCTAACTTGAAGATTTCGGGGACGAAATCCTTTAAGGAGGGGAGAATGTAACAACCCGTATTTTCAATAACCTGTAATAACATAAATCGAGGCAGAATTTAATTCTAAAATGGGAATCAAGGGAAACGGGCTATGCCATTGTGTTCGTCTCGGAAAAATACGCGAAATAGAGTCCGAGTTTTCGAAAATCGGAGTCCGTATGACCAAGATATGGCCTCGCGAAGTTTCACGAAAATTCCCAAATTAAAGTATACTTAATTAAGTGAAATGGGTTGTGTAGATATATATATATATATATATATTGATATATATATATATATATAATTGAAAATTTAATAAATAAATATGCAAAAATGCTCAAAACAGCGAATTGGGAGAGGGGAATAACCGAACCGGCCGATTTTTGAAGTCGACCCGAGCCCGCTGGGTCGACTAGGGGTTAATCCAGGGTGTTTGGCTGTCAACCCGTGGGCCGATTCGCTCAAGTGCATATTTTGCATTTGAATGGTTCTCATGGTCCATCTTTAATCTAAAGGCCCTAGATGGTTCCTACACTTGACTTCTTCCCCAAGACATGCTTTGATGGCTTGGATTGAATCTAGGGTTAATCCTATGGCCTAAAACACTTGCCTAATCTATAAATAAGACCCTAACCTACCCTAATTCATTCATAATTAAACTTAGTGACTAAACTATGGCAAAATGCTAGCTCTCATGGCCTCCACTAATTTTATGAAGAGGGTTGCATACTAATCACTCTCTAATCAACTTCTAATCCCTTCTTAGCATCTTAATCTTCTTCATTTGGTGTTCAAAGTTGCTAGTTGTGAGTTTCTATCACTTTGATGATCTTTTGGTAAACTAATTAGATGAGATGTGATGAGATTTATGGTTTTGTATGTGGGTTAATGAGCTTTGAATCATATGATATGATGTTAGCATTAATCTTATGTTTATGCATGTTGAGTATGTAAGCTTATGCAAGTTTAATATGATGTATGTTATGTTTGCATGATGCTAAATATGCAAGTTGTGGGCTATGTAATCATATGCATGTTATGCAAGTTCATGGTAATATGCTATGCAAGTTACATGTTTGTTAATATGCAAGTTACATGTTTGTTAATATGCAAGTTACATGTATGTAAATATGCAAGTTACATGTTTGTTAATATGCAAGTTACATGTTTGTTAATATGCAAGTTACATGTATGTAAATATGCAAGTTACATGTTTCTTTATATGCAAGTTACATGTTTGTTAATATGCGAGTTACATGTATGTAAATATGCAAGTTACATGTTTATTAATATGCAAGTTCATGATGACACATTATGCAAGTCTATAAGCTAATATGCAAGTTTGTTATGCAAAATGAATATGTAAGTTATGTGACATATTATATGCAAGTTATGTGACATGTTATGCAAGTTCATATGCAAGTTATGTGTTTGTTAATATGCAAGATGGCACCTTTGAAACATGTTCATTCATATGCAAGTTGACACCTTTTATATGTGTTATATCATGAACGAAATTACGTGGGAACGATGGGGTAATTAAATGCATAAGTTAATAAGATTGTGTGAAATTAATATAATTATGCATAACACAAAATAAATAAACATAGTATGGGAATTTGCCTATTTGGTTAGGTGTACCCATACTATGTGTTGGGAATTTACCTATTGAGTTAGGTCTACCCCATGGGAATTTACCTATTAAGTTAGGTCTACCCATGTTAAGAAAACTTGATTAATTAGGGATAATTAATATAAAATTATGAGGGTGATTAATTAGGTGTAATTAATTGACTAAGACACGAGGTTGGACTCAGTTGTAGCGTAAAACTGCCCGGACCCAACCGGCTTAACCAGTTGCTACAAATGTTAGCCCAATGTGAGAGGTCTTAGGCACAAACTAAATACGTAATTAATGTAAAGACACGAGGTTAGACTCTGTTATGACATAAGGCTGCCCGGACCCAACCGGCTTAACCAGCGGTCATAAAAGACAGTCTAATGTGAGAGGTCTTTACAAAGGTTACGTTCTTAATTAATTAATTAAGAAACACTTAACCACATTAGCATGTAGAGGGACATGAGGGGTTAAGTGGGTGCCTCGGGTGGCATGAGAAAATCTAGTGGTTGCCTTGGGTGGCAATAGAAAATACGATTAGAATACTTAACCAAAATAGAACATGTAATTAAAACATGATTAAAGGGTTAAGTGGGATATACTAGAAAAAGGGACAAGCTTAGGTGGGTAGCTTGTGGAGGCCCATTTCAACCAGTAACCCATACGTATCTTTGTGGGCTCGACCCATGTCGAGGACGGGACACGCATACTGGGCTTGACTGTAAGAGGCAAACGGGTTAGCGGTGGCAACGCAAGTCCAACGGGCTTCATATGCGTGAGTGGGCCCGGGCTGGTAGGTAAGCCGTTGTTGCATCGAGTAGATATAAGCCGTGCACCTTTAGTTTCATCAGGTTGCCACATTGGGGAATGATACATCCCACGGTGGGGCCAGCACGGGTATCTACGTTAGGGAGCCGATCGAATGGGAAGTAGTGTGTACACCTAGTGGATTGTAGGGCCCCGTGGCGCCTACTTGGTCACCTAGGGGTACGCAGGTACTAATTAGTAAATTTTATAAGTCCTTGGGTGGGATCAACCTTTAAGTTAGGAACGACTGGTGTGGTGCAGTTTAGTAATTTACCTTAGGAAGGGTAGATGCGTCTTTATCTTTTATCTTGGTTTAGTTAACTGCTTAGTATAGCCGTTCATCCCTATATGTTACCGTATATCAAGTTATGTCTTCTCTGGTTACTTTAACGATTGTATTGTTAAAGTTATAGGACTCACTCAGACTTATGTCTGACCCCGTTGTTTTTACCTTTTTCCCAACCCTCAGGTCCTACGGTGGATCCTAGCAGTAGTGGAGCTTGATCGGATTGCTGTCCCAGTCTTTAGGAGCTTGGATAGATGTAAAGCTCCAGTTATCCAGTTATCTTTTCTTTTGTTTTGGCTATTGTGTGAGGGTGGGATTATGTACTTCTTTATTTTGATGGATATTGTACTTGACTTTTATTTTGGTTTTATGATGTAACCAGACATGTTTTACTTCCGCTGTTATGAGAAGATGTTTTAAAATTTCAAGTACTGTTTATATCTGTCTTGTTGTAATTTTTCTGTTCTATATTCACTAAAATACTCCACCGATGCTATGGCATTCCCTTAGTGAGTGACCCTAGCGGGAGTGGGGTGTTACAGCAAGAAATTACACAAGGGACAAATTCAGTTTCAAAAGGGGAAATTTAAATCTGCAGTTTCATCGAAGGCCAAATTGAAGACCAAATTCACAGGCAAAAATCACAAAACCAAAAGAGGAAAGCATCGCAATTTCAGATCAAGTCAATATTAGCGAAATCAGAGTGTTAAGGGTTTTATTTTGTTTTACCCTATAAATCACACCTCTTACATCACAGGCAGGCATCGAAGACCAACCCAACATTTTCAAATCGAAAAAACCCACAAAATCATTCAAGCTTTTCAAAGCAAAACATTCAGAAAACTCATTGTTTCGATCGAGAGCTAGAGGAAGAGAAATCCCAAATTGAAGCACAGAAAGTATTAGGCAACTCAAGAGCATCAGAGAATTCGATCATCAGAGAAATCTTTTTCCTAAGCAATTGAACTCGATTTGGGTGTATTTCAGCAAACCCTAGTTTCAATTTCTCATTCCCAGCCGCCATTTCTATTTCATCAGAGAATACAAGAGGCCGACAATTTTTGTTGCAAATGGGCTAAGGAGTTAAATGGGTCGGCCACGTTTTAATAAAGGGGTGTTTAAATTCTTTTTGAACTAGGGTTTGATTTACTTGTTTTTTGTATTATATTCAATTTTATAATCCTACTCAAACAGTTTCTAGAAGTCTGTAAAATTCTACGAATCCAGTTAGGATTTAACTGGCAGTTTTCTAGTGTCTGTAAAACTCGGGAGAATATGATCGAGGGCACATCGATCAATCTAGGGTTTTGAGCGTAGGGTTAGAATAGGAGCGAGAGTCGCAAGTGTGCATGGTCTTGTATGCGGGATCTGTTCTATCACCAAGTAGAAACCTTAGAAATGCAGCAGTAGGAAGGGCTTTGCCGAAGCTGGGTATATCTGTGAGATTTATTTTCTGCATTTTTGTTTCTGCTATATTCTGTGATCAGTTTATTATTATATATCTCGTTAGATTTTAATTTGTTTAAAAACTATGATAAACCCTATTCACCCCCCCCCCCCCCTCTAGGGTTAATCTTGATCCATCACCCCATACCCCGGTGTGAACTAGAAACGAGAGAGGACTTCAGGGAGGGCATGCATTTCCTTCTAGCTAGGAGTGGTGTCTGGTTTTGCACGCCCAGACGTTTTACTTATGTGGATGATGGATAGTGAGGCTCCTCGGATATATCGGTCACTGTGGTGCCGATGGATGGTTTGGTCGATATATGACTAGTTTACGCCCCATAGGACGGGGAAATGTATTATTCAGGCATTTTAATCCACCTCGTGTGGACCGACCCTGATGATCCAAGGTTTGTCTACGCGCTTGCCTGAGGGTCGGGCTAGAGAGTCTCAAAGCGATAAGGAAGATCCCTTGCCTTGGTTCACAGATGGAAATCCAACTTCCAATACGTGACATTTCGGTTTCGATTGTAAAGCCTAGTATTGTTGACATGATAGATGGTACCTATGCCGCCTATGATCGATACATTTATATCACTACAACAAAAACACCATATTACAACTTTAATTTACAACGGTGGTAAAAGCACCGTTGTAATAAATGTTTTTTACAACTTTTTTCCAGAAAAGTTGTAATAAACTTATTTTTAACAACTGTGTTATTGTGACCGTTGTAATAAAAGTCTATCACAACTTTTAATTTTTGACTGTTGTAATATATGACTACATTACAACAAAAATACCATATTAATAATTAATAAAAATTCGATAATTAATAAAAATATTAATACTCAATAACTATTGTTTAATAATAATAATAAATAGTTTATTTGAAAATATGTAATAACTAATATTAATAATTTCTTTTCACTATATAATAATTATTTATTATTATAAAAGGTTAATAAATAAAAATTAGTTTTTAGTAATGAATAATTAATATTAGTAATCAATAAATAAGAACTAGGAATCACTAATTAAGAAGTAAAAGTTAAATAATTAAAAATTACTATTATATATTTTAATAAAAATTTCAAGCAATTTGTATAATATTTTAATGCAATTTTTCATAAAATAAAGAAAAGAAAAATCATAAAATTAATAAATAGTTATTATATATTATTTAACTTAACATATTAAGTAACTAGGTTATGAGATTAGTAGTCCACTTTCTTTCGTATATAAAATTTTCCATATATACCTTTAAAACAACATTTAATTAACCTATAATACACGTTCAGAACAACCAAATCAAAACTTAAAATTTTGCCGCCATACTGAAAATTTTGGCTCCAGCATCAGAAAATTTCCCTCTTACTCAAATTTTAAAATTCCCTCGATATCGTCGCTAATTATATCAGTTCGCAGTTTCCAATTACACCGCTTCACTTTCCTCCTCGTCATATTCGTGAGCACTCTTAAGATCGTCTCCTTTTTATTTACTTTTTCAAAACCAAAATATCAGATCTTGCTACAGATCAAAGCATGAAATCTCCTTTTACCCTCCTCTTAATAATCTCACTCCTCACATCAAATCTAAATTGTCCAATTCGCATCTGCTCTTCAACCTGAATTCGCATATGCTTTTCAAGCCGAATACGCATCAGATCCAAATCAATAAACTCTTCGTATTTGTCTGGGATGGCTGTAATCTAATCGGAAAACGCAGGGGGTTTTGGGACTGCTGGATACAAACGGCAACGCTGGTTGAGGCGAGAGTTGGGGCGGAGATCAGGGGTGAAGAGGCATGGGTTTTGGCGGAGGTTGATCGGCCTCCGATGGCCAGGTGATGGTGCGGCGGCTGAAGCTTCAAAGTGAAGCATGATTATGTTTTCAATACTGAATGACGAATACAGTGGGAACAAGGAAAATAAAAATATAAGGGATTTGGCAGTCGGGTATTTGCGTGGTGAATTGTCAGCTTCAATGACAATTGAAATAGGTGTGTTGTGCGATGCAACCAGGCATTGAAGTGGTTTTCCACGGCTTAGCTTGGCCGAGACCAGAGAAGAAGGCTTCCATTCCAGTGAAATTCGAGATTCCTATCTGCAATTCTGGTATGCAAGCTATTTCAATTTTCAACATGTTCATTTAATTACCATGGTCTCTTATGGATCACTAAAGAACTTTTCCATAGGTTCGATACCTTAAAATAATCGAGAAGAGCTGATATCAAGCTCTCCCTTGGGTAAGGTACATAACGATGGCTGACGAATATGAATTAACACTTATGACGTAGAGCGTTTGTCATCTTTTGTTTGAAGACTCCAGCAAATTGTTTGCTCCAAATACACACATATATAACAGTTGAGATTGAGGTTGAAGATGAATGAGGATTCGATGTGGAGCAGGAATGTGTTCAATCGACAAAACAGAGATTGGCATATGGTGGGAGTATGCTAGAGCTATTTGTATTTGCTTTATGTACTTGAGCAATTTGTATGATTTACAAATTCAATGTATTATGTAAAAAAAAATGATGTGAGTTTGAAAAATCTAATATATTGTTTTGGTTCATGTTTTAAGTTTATTTGATATCTTCAGTTTTGTAGATAATATGTTCTGGAATGAATTATTTTATTAGTAATATGTATATAATTTGTGCATATATTATAGCTGTAAAATAATAGGTGTAATAAAATATATCACAACAGTTGTAAAAATTATAACAACGGTGGAAAAAAGTTGTAAATACATATTACAACGGTGGAAAAAAGTTGTAAAATATACATATTACAGCGGTGTCGCAACGGTGTAAAACCGTTGTAAAAGACTTTAGTCTATTACAACTTCTTAATACACGATGGTTACGCCACCGTTGTAAAAAGTCTATTACAACGGTTTTCCACCGTTGTAATATGGTCATTTTGTTGTAGTGTATTTGAAGTTGTTTTATACACTATTCACTTATAATAGTATCAAATGATTTGTTTTAACGTACCAAGCATGTTTGGCTATTATAAGGGAAAAGCCTTTCCTCCGGCTTGCGTTGCATCATGTGCGGACCTCGGTCTTATAATAACTCCATTTTTCCAAAAAGCATTGCGCTATTTTGTTATATGCACTGGTATTCTTGGGAGGAAACCCGGTCCGTGTTATACGGTGTGGTCCCTTGATTTACACTATTTTAAAGTAAAGATTTAATAATTGTTTTAGTTCTCACACCAGTCACATGACTGGCCTGGAGTTTATTGTTTTAACCTAAACTTTGGGTGCCCCTATTTTCCACACGAGCAGCTAGTAGTTTTGATTTTGCAGATTTATATTCACAGGATCCTGGTTTACAGCTGGAATTATATTTGGAAAGCTATGTATCCATATATCTCCTTCAGTTGTGTTTTTTATTATTTTTCGCTGCATTGAAAATTTAAATCTCTGATATTTTTCTGATGTAAAATATTTATTCATACTCTGTATATTCTTGTATTCTAATGAAATTGTTGTAAATAGCAATGAAATCTTCTTCTGTTTGTGTTCTGATTTGTCATATTCTCAACTCAATCCGGGCTTTCCTTTACGGGGAAGTTCGGGTCGTTTCACTTCAGCTCTGATACCAGCTGTAATGACGTGCAAATATGTTCCATTTGAGTCGACTGGAAACAACCCACTCCAACCCAAATTGCATGAAAATATGAATCGTTAATAGAAAGAAGTTAGAGGATGAGAAATACAAAGATAGAAAATTAGAATAGAAGAAAATAGTTAGAAGATTGCACTGAATATTTACACAGAATCTCACAATCGCAGCAGAATAAAATATAATATACAAATAATCACTTTTGTAGTACAAACTGTATTAGAACTCACATACATTATCAGAGTACATCACATATGCAATACGGCGGAAATAAACTTTAAATATCTAACGTTGAAGTCTCCTACTCCATGCTCCTCCAGATAAATCTGTAAAATCCTGAACTATTGGACTGCCCGTACAAATTTGGGAACCCAAGAGTTTAGGGAAAACATAGAAAATAAACTCTGGGCCAGTTAAGGGACTGGTGTGAGAAAACGATTTTAAATAGCTTGATTTTAACTTTCAAAACCCTTTTGAAAGAAAAGATAATCGTAAGACCGATCTACACTTAAATACGTATGGTTTTTACCTTACGATAACCCAAAACATTTTTGAAAACAATATTATGATAGTGTCTAAATACAAATAAATAGTAATCTAGCAGAATGCTTACATCTCACACTCTACATACATAGTATACAATCAAACCCGTGGGGGCTTATTGGAGATTGGATTCCAACTATGACAAGGTATGGAACCACATGACGATAGTGTATCTCTAGAGGGGAATACATTGGGTTCAACAAGAACGTCTTGCAACCTGGCCCACACATGTCCGACCACTCATTTCGCTTGAGTGTATCGAATAAATTGTCATTATTGGTTGGGAGCTACCCACCATTTCCCGAAAGGGACAACACTGAACGATTAAAGAAGCAAAAGGAATTTCTCTAGATAGGTGACAATACAACCTAGTGGGAGCGACCCACATAGCCATGTTGCTTGCCCGATTATTGTCATTTCCTAGTTGTGAGGCTTGAGGCAGAACTTACCCTTGGATATAACACATCTTCATTTACTTTGAATGCCACATCGTCAAACCCACCAAATCACAAATTGATTTCCCCAAAAATACCACGGGTATAAAGCTAATAGAAACGAATTCCTCCGCCACCAAACATAAATACGTTTGAAGAAATCAACTTATGCAATTTATTAGGTATACTCTGTCAGACATTCGTCCATACAAGTTGTCCTCGGATTGGACATACCGATGGCACTATCCTATAAATCCATCTTATGCAATTTCTACCTAGGATCGACAGAATAGCCCTTGCATAACTCAGTCTTTAATGATCTTCAATAATCTCTGACTCGAAACGTATACCGAATCGAAGTGGAATTTAGATTCCGGTCTCTTCGAAATGATAATGAAAAAGGTCCAAATTTGATAGTTGGTGATTTAACTATCAAATATAAAATAAAATAAACAAGTTTATTTCCGTTAGATCTGCTAAGCCTTATAATACAAATATTAACTTTGTACATATATTGATTTGAAAACATAATTATTAATTAACCAATAAAAACCTTATCATCAATCTTACGTGATAATCTCACTTTCGAATAACCGTTGCATACTAAAAATGATATTCAACTCCAACACTCATTTCGAATACAAACTAATACGACCTATCGAATAATAGTGAAATCATTCAAGTTGGGGTATTTTAATTACCTCTCAGACCTTGATCGAAACCATTCTTATCGTCAAGATTCGTAGAAGTTCGATAACCAAAATATTCAACAAACCAGCATTTGTAAATCTAATTGACTTTCAAGTCTGAAAACACTTCAAAACAACGTTGTTGTTTTGAATCATTGATTAAGTTAACTTAGTATAATTTAAATATAAAATCAGGGATTTTAATCTAGACATTTGACCAGATTTCTTTATCCTCTGATAATTAAATTATCTTTAAACATTACTTAACTAGAATATTAATTAAGTTAAAAACATTATCTTGGATAACTTATCCAATTTTAACTTCTCTATTTACTACACCATTATCCTACCAAATCTGTTAATTTAAAATATTAGCAAGTCTTTAAACAACCATTTATTTACAACCTTATTTATTAAATTTGTTGAAACCAATTAAATAATCAAATCCCATTTAATTAGTTGATTTAAATCAACCCTAAACAACCTGATTTATATTAATACTTCCCTTAAAATTAATGAATAATATAATTAATTTAAAACAACCCATTTAACTGTTCTCAAAACAATTTAGATCCAATTATCGAGCTCGAGTATATTTCTGAGTTACTTTACATAAAACTACTTACCAGCTCCAACGGTATATACGCTTTAAACAAATGACATTCAAGTTGTTAACCCAATTTGCATAACCCATCATATAAATTCAATTTATTATTATCAGCTGGTAATATCTCAACAACATATATTAAACGATAAAATATAGCAAACTGATATAATAGCAGAACAGTGTTTATTTCTGCTAATAGGGTGTCCAACCAATTCACTCAATCAAATATATAGTGGAACGATGTTTATCTTCACTAATAGATGTAAATAAAAATATTTAATTATGATCAACATAATTTAACACAACCCAATTAATTAAATAATTAATTGGATAAACAAATCTAGAATTTTTCTGAATTTACAGATCACTCGTTATCATTAGTTACGTGTTAACTTAGTTCACGACTAGATTTATATTCGATATATTTAGACGATATTTATCATTAAAAGCTTTTAATTCTCAATAAATCAATTTATGTTATAACCGGATTGTTTAAATTAAAACTTAAAACATTTCCATTTCTTTTTAATTATTTAAAATGCGCCAAGCCCAAGAAATTAGCCTATTTGCATATATAAAGATATTCCTATCTACCTTTACCAATGTCCATAATATTGATAAATATATATACATATATAATTAGCCTTAATTTTCAACCTTTTTATTTTATCTTATCCTAAAATTGGGTTTGGCCTAGTTTTCTTTTGTTTTTGTATATAGAAACGTGTGGCCTTCTCGGGTGCTGCAAAATGGTGTGTCTTAGAGTTTACATGTAAACACTTCATAGCATTCTATTTGCATTCAAAGTGTAGTCATTCAGACTGTACAAGGAACATTTAAAGACATGTTACTATGCAATTGAAAGAAATAACGTTATGCTGAAGAAAGAGGACTTCCTTTCCAATTTGCAGTTTGGGTCTGTAAGTAAATGGCCAAGCCCAATACCTTATTTTATCAGTTTTGCTTTTTGGCATATCCGCATGTTTATAATCATCACTATTTCGTCAGTTATCAACATTTCATAGAATTTTTTTTATAAAACATTTATCTCATTTTGATCAAATAAATAAAATCATTTCAAATATTATTTCTCAAAGGGACCATGCGCCTACAGTTCATCCATTTACACAAATACTACACCTACTTTTCTCCATTTCTTTTGGCCTTCCACTCCTGTCTCCTACTTCTTTTCTCTACTCTTCCAGTTGCTCTCCCATTCTTCCCCCAATACAACTTCCAGTCAACGAAGTAGCATGTTTTAAGGTGTTGCATTAGCAGAGCTGAACCAGAAATCATCGAAACTGATTCAGTTTTTTGTAACTGGTATATGTACATTTTTCATTTGAATAAACTGCTGTAGTTTTGGCAGTTAAGCATTTTTAGTTGTCATGTAATAATTTCTTGTATTATATCCAATACCATACTGTTTTATTTACTTATTTTTTATTTTTTTTAATATTATGCCTACGGCCCAAAAAGTCATAAACCACGAAATCAATAGGAAAACGCGAGTGCGAGTTTGTTCACACCAAAAAAGTGGTGTAAACAAAACTCCGGCCCCTGATTGGTGGAAATCAGGGGGGCCAGCTCCTACTACTATTAGTAGGGCTGTACGAGCTCAACTTTAAACCGTATGACCGCATAAAAAATGCTTTAGGTAACCGCTAAAATAATGTCCATATGGTTTCCGTATCATTAAACATGGTACGGTTTTCCATACCGTAGCACTCAAAAGCCGGAAATGGTGGAAATTTTCAAAACCGACGGCTAACCAAACCGCCTCATTTCCACCGTCGATGGAAAATTAGGGTTTCTCGTTGCTGATTTGGAACCATCGATGTAAAAGTAAAAACAATCTCGTCCACTCAGTATACCCTATAAAGTCTAATTTGAGGAGCAGACGTTATCCTATTCGCCCCCAATAATTCATTCACTCTTGCCGATTATGTTTCACAATCCATTTGAAGATTCTCTCATTCAAGTATCGCAATCAGAAATTAATGGTATGCTACTATGATTTTAGTCCATTTGTTAATTACTTAATTTCAGTTCATACCGCATCAAGTTATTTCTAATTCAAGACACCAGTTTTGAATCTTCTTGTTAATCTGCTGAGCCTTGTTATTGTTGGCTCCAAATGAAGTAATTTGCTGAGCCTTGTTCTTGTGAATATTTTTATAATTAATTTTCTACTCCACTGGTTTACAACTTAGGATTATAGGCAGCGACAGAAGCCACCGAACCAGCAAGCTGAACATTGCTTATTGTTTGTCTTTTAGTTTAGTTTCCTTAAATTAAATGTTACTTCTATCTGGTAACCATAGGAGTTGAGACTTTCAAGATTTATGTTAGAGATGTTGATAGTTAACTAAATTTTTCTTTCTAAGAATTGATAGTCTGAGACTCTGAATTTGCTAGCCAAAGAAATCTAATTAATATAAGATTCTAATATCTAAATTTTGTGTTTGGTAATTACAAAACATAACCAGATATTTTGGCAATTGTGCATATTCCTTGTTTATTGTCTGTTACAGGAGAAATTGTACATATAATTATAGATGGAGTTTTCTATTAGAAAATCTCTTTCAATATGTAAACATGATTACCATATATGTATAAAGTTGATGTTAGTAAAGAGACCATTTAATTTTAAAATTTTCTTTTATGATTACAGTTCAATGACTTAGTCTGTAAAGCGTTTTTTATAGGAGTTTGATTAAAGTTTGGTTAGATATGAGGAAAGAATTATATGTTATAACCGTTGTTATTAATCCGATTCAAGACCACTCGAATCCGATATCTAAACCACAATGCGCTAGCAGAAGACTAGATCGTTGTTAGACTTGCAAAAACAACCAAAGCAATAATTCTAGTCACAAAACCATGATCAACCAATCACGAACAATCAAAATCTCAATCACAAGCAAGAAACTAATGACAAAGTAGCAAAAAAAATCACACAAGAATTTATAGTCACTACAACAAAACTGCTATTTTATAGCGGCCCAGAGCCGCTATGAATACGATCTATAGCGGTTTCATAACTGCTGTATATGAACATGTTATAAAAAACTGCTGAACATTTATAACACTTTCTATTCCGTTATTAAAGATATCGTTTGATAGCGATGATTTACCGTTATGTTATTTTATTACAGTAGCTCATTTTGACCGCTGTAATACATCAAAATCTCATTCAAAGAGAAAACATTTATAACACCGTGTTGCCGTTATAAAATAAGTGTTCAATAACAGATATCCAACGCTATTAATTAAACGTGTTATAGTCTTACTAAACCCTTTGACAGCTCATTTTTGCCGCTATGCTACATCAATACAATAGCTCATTTTCACTGCTATTATACATGTAAATCTCAACAAAATTGAGATTATTCATAACACAGTTTTACTGCTATAACATATATCTTTGATAGCTTCCATAGGCCGCTATTAAATTAACATGTAGTAAAAATCTCTCTACAGCTCATACATTTCAACAATAATAATTAAAATGAATCTTCATAACAAATTAAAGATGAAGACACAAAATATACTAATAGCAAATAAAGTATCAACTAACAAAAGAAATTCAATACATATGTTTTCAATTCCCGTTGATGTCAAATTAAGTACACAAAATACAAAACATAGTTCATAATTGTTCAGTTAACACACAAAAAACACAAGACAAACAGTTCAATCCTGCTAGATAAAATAGCTCAATCCTTTGTCGGCCTGTATACAACAAAAACGAATCGTTGATGAGGAGTAAAATATAAGAAATGTGTGAATCACACGATAATGCATACAAACTGGGTATGTTATAATCTTGCTGAACTAAGCACCGTGCAATAAGCTTTATACAAACTGGGTCTGTTATAATCAATCCGTGATATGCAATCATTTCAAAACAAACACACAAGAGCATGGATCTATCTGTTATGGATGCGCCAACAATTGATGGTTATGGATGGGCCAATAATTGATGCTGCACCCAAGAGCATGAATCTATCCCAACAGGTTTGGTAAAATATCCCTTGAGATATTTTCTGCATGCTGCATTTGGAAAGAATCATTAAGAGGTTTGGTGAAATATCCCTTGTAAAAAAATTGCCACTGTATTGCAATCAGTTTCCCTTCATGAACATAGAATATATTCTATCATCAATAATCGGCATAAATTCATACCAACGGTTATCAGTCTTTGTCTTCAGTCACCTTCATCAATAGCCATTCACCGTTCTGTTGACAATTAATAAAAAGAAGGTACAAAGCGGCCCACTGTGCAAAGACTTGTTCCATATATATGTGAATTGTGAAAGGTCCTTAAAAGCATATTCTGTATGAAATATTTAGCTGAGCCTGAATCAACTTTTGAAAACATAAATTAGAGCCCAATCTTAAATATTATATATATCATACAGTCTGCAGCTGGAGCATTAAAATATTAGAAAAGTTCGCTAAAAAGTTCTCATGGGAAGTTGTATTTTCTCATGGGATCACTATTGTAAAACCTGAGCATAGAAAAACAATATAGTTTTTTAATAAAGACGAGCATAGAAGCAAAAACCATAGTCTTGCACAAAAACAGCAGCCACCAACCATAGTCTTGCACAAAAACAGCCACCAACCATACAGTCGCATATTATTAGATACAATTAAACTTTCATGTTAAATACACACACATCCATAGTCTTTCAATACCCCCACTTACCTAATACCAGTGTGCAAGTGATTAAGTATGCAGCCCATAATTTACAACAATCATTACAGCACAATAATTTTCGGAATTACGGTAACTGATGATGAATGAAATAATTTAGGCATTCAGTAAACAAATGAGCAGCATTCAGGCATATATAATAATGTTACAAATAAAAAAAAATTGTTGATAGGTCTACATAAATAAAATGTATTATGAAACAATCCATACCTGAAATTGTCGATAAGAACAACCGATTCAAATGCTAACAGCCGAGGAAAACAATTTTTATATTCACAGAAGGGCCGCCATACACTAAAATGTTTAGAACATAAGTTAGCTGACAAATATGTTGGAAATTCAATAGCAGTGCTTTATTCAATCCCATACACACAGGACATGCATTAAATATATCATGCATGGACATAAGTGAAGTCTTTACTTGATTAAGTTATTACCATATAGACTCTCCAGATAAATGAAAAGAAGTAGCTCAAATGCAATAAGCAATGGTGTTGCAACAATAGCATAACAAGGTGCCCACTTTTAATACGTTGAATTGAATAAGTTGCAAGCTATATGAAAAAAGGAAGTCATTTAAAAATAAAATGAAAAATGAAAAAAAAAAGTTACGAACTCATACATGACGGTCGTGTGGTAATGATGGAGCAGGCAAGGAGAATCTTCCTCGTGCAGCAACAGAGTGAAACAGCCAAAGATGAGCAAAAATAATCCTGTGTTACCAAATGGATAATTGAAGTTACAAGAAACAAATCAAAAATTTGAAACTATATGAAACAAGGTTCGGCTTTTGCACACTGATGTTGTTGCTAGTTCCATTACATAATTCAGTGCATCTTAACTTACATATGTCCGAAATGCAGTAATGCTAATCAATGGAAAGAGTGACTTTAAAAAAGAAAATTGGTATAAATTTTATAGATGTGCAAAAAATAACAAACTATGACTGAAAGAACATAGCGCTAACAAGATAAATTATGGCACTTGATTGGTGTTTGGCACCATCTTATGACTCTATGAGTAGTGAAATCACTCTAAAAGTTACTTAAGTGATTTTGATGTGCTTTACACCCCTTAAAATAAAATAAAATATAAAAAAACACTTCTGACTTTTGCAATCAGGTATAGGCCAATTTCTTTTTCATCTTTTATAACTAATCAAAATTTCAAATTAAACTATACAGTCATCACTAGATTTTACACTTCGATGAAAAGATACAATTTTAGTCGTTATGGGATGAAATTGTTCCCAAACAAGACCGTATGCATTTCCTTAAATATTTCCATTCCAGAATACTAGACAAAATTTCAAAAACATGACAAAAATACATATGTCAATAAAATCACATCCCAAAATCTCAAATTTCCTAAAACCCTTCCGAAATCAAGACTTTCAACAATTTAGCCTACCACACGATATATTCGAAATGAGATTTACAATGATACCAGATTTTTTTTTATGAAGTACCTTAATTTAGAGTTCGTCTACGCTGATTCATACAAAGTCTGGATCGGGGTAGCAAATTGAGCGGACGATACTTTATTGCTGTTAATAAAACTGGTGATAGCTTCTGTTGTTCTATCTCCATCATATTGACTAACTTTTCCACAATGGAAATGGTTGCTTACAACGTGTTAAGTTGAAACAGCGAGTATTTAATAACACTATGCGTTATAACATGGATTTTAAGTGGCTTTAACAGTGTACGTGCACTACTTCTTCAAGCATGGACAAGGATGGAATTATTTGTTCGCCCACCATCTCAAAATTCTAGAGTGGAGGCTTTACGTGTCGTTGAAAAGCCTGGATTTGTTCACATCGTTTAGTAGTGTAAACAAGTCTGTCTACGCACCCAATTCTATTGATCAATCTACAAGTGAAATTGATCCCTAAAAGAAAAGAAAAACAACTTTCAAAACCAATACCGGACTCTAATGCTCAAGATCCTTACAATTATTGTGCCTTTTATTAGTTACCTGGAAGTAATTGATCCCTACAACAAAAATTTATTCGCCCGGTATTGGTTTTTTAAATTTCTGTTTTAGAAACTTTTACATATTTATTAACATACTCAATGCTGATTAATTCGTAAAAACTACTAAACAAAAAATTTCTGATTGTAAACAAACACCCTAATATGTGACTAACGAATATATGATAAGTAATATTCTTACTGTAGACAAACAAAGTCTGAATCATGTGGCTTATTAATCTTTACCTAGACCAACTGATGTATTGTTATCAGAACAATTATTGTACATTTTATTAGTTACCTGGAAGTAATTCTCTATCTTTTTGATTGAAATGCAGCTGTAGTCCATCCTTTTGCAAAGCACATAGTCCATCCTTTTGCAGAGCACATAGTGTACTACAAACCTGTGCATAAATTTGAACAAAGAATGTTCAGATGGAAGTACATTGCTTACTTCTTGTAAACTGTGGAAATGTTTTCCAGTCACAACCCACTTATTCACTGAAATCCTAGAAATTAATTTTCATAAAGAAAGTTCAGATGCATATGCCTTTCAAATGCGTATTGCAGAGCACATAATATTTCTAGCTGCCAAATACAAAATGAATCTGGGCTCCAACCAAAACTCCTAGGTTGCTGTAATGTTTTCTGATTGTTCCCTAAAATAAAAAGCTGTATTTTATAATAGCACTGGATGTCATTTTGGACCCAATATAAAATGGAAATATTTTTAAATTTTTTTACGTAGAAACATAAAGAAGGTAAAGATTTAAGGTACCCGATCCCTTGTAATAACACATATAATTTAATTAGACTTTTTGCCTTAGTTTTTAACAAATCGAACAACCATTTTTTAGTAGAATATTTTCCATCGTGTGCTAAATAAGCATCTTTTAGGTACAAATATTATTGCATGATTTTCGTCATTGATTGTCCGGCTTGAAGTCAAATTTACCTTGATGTCCTATAATTGTAAAGAAATAAGCTTTATTTAGTAATAAAGGATCCTTCTGAATCGCACATGTAAAATATTAAAGGCATATCAAAATACATCCAAGAAATTTCAAAATATTCAAAAGCCAAATTTCCAATGCGATATGGATTTCAAAGGAACAGAAATTACTGTTGTATTCAACTAAGATTGTTTTTTTTTTTTTTTTTGACTAATACTCGACAAATATACATGAATCAAATATTCAAAAGCCAAATTTCAAAATCAAAAAATACAACATTGTACTGATATAGTTCTAGGAATACCAATAGCTGTTTTTTGGAACCGTTATGACCATATTAACCTAAAACCCTATAATTGAGAATCTACAACTTCACATTTTATAAAACCGAAATTCCATTAACAGCACATAAATACTTAGATGTACACTTTAAATTTCTTTCACAATCAAAATTAGTAATATTTTTCTCCAGAAACATTTGACTTAAATGTACCCTATAATTATGCACATTGTATATATGTATGTACGTATGTATATACATATGTATGTATGTATACGTATATATATTGAATGTATATATGTATATGTATATATATTGTACGTATGTATTAAGTTAACATTAAAAAAATTCACTCAGTATGAAATGAAACTTATAGTTAAGTACACAGTTAGTAATTTGTGAACTTTTCCAGAACAATGTTTGCAAATTCAATAACTCTATTATGTTTTATAAGAAAATGAACATTAAAAAATTATGATTGTTTTGAAAAACGAAGAACTGAACTCTTTTTTATATTGACAAATAAAATAGCTTAGCAAGTAACTGTTAGTTGAATCATGAATGCATAGTGCTATGGTAGTGCTATTTTAAATTTTGTTTTACCTAAAATGACCAACAAAAAAACAATGTACAGAACATGTATAGACTCTAACAAAAGTATATGCAACCACAGTATATATTATCAGAATGATAACACATTCCAACTAAACAAACCTACTTGGAAATTCCAACCTACTCGTATTACCTAGCCTACTTTTAAAAAGATAGGTCTGTCAATTTCTTCATGCCTGCACATTTCTGCAAGTTTGATGTCTATATCTTAAGGCATACAAACCTATGCAGAGTTTCTCCACTTCCAAGAAAATTTATTTTTATTAACTAATGTATATTATCCATTCATTTCGTGTATCTTCTATTTGTCGATCGTCTATGGGATGGTTTTGTATATGTTATTAAGTGTCGATAATGCATATGGAGATATATGGTTTCAAATATAATTTAATTAATTTATAGTGTAGGATCATTGTTCAAAAAAACGTTTGCAATTTTGAAATGGTTATAAAAAAAAATAAAAAACCTGAGGTTGACGATTCGAGTTTTAAAAATGAAATACATTGTTTACGATAATTTGATTGTAGCATATCTAAGAATATGTCTACAATCTAATAACATAAATCTGACAAATTTATCACTGAACATTAAATTTTATTAACAGTAACAACACAATATGTGACTGCTTTCATTGGTATTAAAATCAAATGATGCCTAGAACAAATAGTGAGCTTTATATCTGATACTAAGGTCCATATAGAAAATTAAATTAAAAAATCCAATGATATATTTCTTTATTTTTACACTTAAGACCAAGGTTGTCTATATGGTTATTTTTTGAGATTATAAAGAAACATATATAATATAAAATTAATACGTTGTTTACCGAATATAGATAGGCTAATAAGTTCATACTCATAACAGTAACAGTTAGTATGTTGTCTATTTATACAAATAAAATTAAATTAAATCTATGATAAAAGGACCAATTGGGACAGTAAGCAACTTTTGCTACTAAAAATGTTAAAGTAAAGACGAATCATTTACCAATTGTAAGGTTTTTGAGTATGGAAGGTAAGGAAATATAAAAACAATATCGTGTAGTGACCTCTAAATCTGGTGGCATGGGAAACAAAGAATAAACCTAATCTACAAATACAAAACAAAAGGATAAAAACGTCGCTGCCTAGAAAACGAAAATTCGATGTTTTATCCTTTATATAAAGTAAAATATCTCATCAAACCAGTCATAGCTATGTAAAGCTAAATTTGCCGAGTCAAAGGACTAAAAAACACCTGAGTACTCTTGTTATTTCTGCATCGTTTTAGCCCTATTCGGATCCATACAACAGAGGAATGGCTCGAAAGAGGAAGCCTTCAGGTGCCAATTTAATCACATGAGAAACCAATTATTCTTAGGAATGTTAAAATAAACTATTGGAGGTATCAATTTATCTAAAAAAATGTACATACAGATCTAGAATTTTCTATTACACAGATCTGCATTCCTAGGCATATCCCCAAATATGGAATTTTATTTTCTCTAGCAAATTTTGCAGCCAATATCATTTCCATTCCTTTAAAGTTCATTATAAGTAACCGTAACTAGCAAATATCATTCCTAGTCCTTTTCTCTAGCAAATTTTGCAGCCAATATCATAAACATTCAAATAGGAGTTTTGTGCAATAAACTTCATGATAAGTAACCGTAACTATTACCTTTACAGTTTCCCATGCCGTTGCATGAGCTTCCGGTGTCTGCTTGAAAAATATAGGTTAAACTTCTGAAAATAAAATTGATCAAAGCAATTAATAAAAGTACTAACGAAGTCTTTACCCTATGTGCACTTTCATCTTCCAGATCTGAAGATCTGATGCGGCTATCCATTCAACTGACGGTTTCAAAGAGCAAGCAACACAAGCATGTAGAGGAGACTAAAAGGATAAAATACAGAATGATGTGATGGAATTTAAACAACCAAAAAAACAAATGAGGGTACCCTAAACAATAAAATCGATGGGTAGGTTGAAGAAGATGTTGAGATCCAGTAGTGGGGATACGGAGAACACGGCTTACCAAATCGAAATCGAAAATTAGGGTTTCGTAAGGAATGAACCACTGCTTGTAGGAGAGAAGCGAAATTATTTTGGAGGGAGGGGGAAAAGAATTCACGATGTTGGAGGGAGACACAATGAGGGTTAGAAAATGTGAGCGTTACGCAGTATGGATAAAACAAAATGACTTGGAAAGTAAACAATTAAATGTAAATAATAACAGTTCAGCATAACGTGTTATTGAATGGCGTTATAAATATCATATTTTGTTGTAGTGAGTGGTTCCACTAACATCTTGTTAGTGTACATCCACTTTGGAGAGAGTATTTTACTACCACGATGAAAGGAATACAGGAGATTGATCCAATAATCAATATATTTCGATATAGAAAAGAGTTTGAGGAGGATAGAATTGAAGAATTGGAATTAGGCTATAAACCCTAATTCTCCCTTGAGAATAAACCCTTGATGCCAAATCAAGTATCCAAGCTCTTCCCACTAACACCTCATAAAATAGCTTATATAGGGATAGGCCAATTACCCAAATTGCCCCCGCATCTTCACAAATCAACTTACAAGGTGTTCAGCTCGAAATAGCCCAAATCAATATTTAGACGTCTGTCGTGGGAGGTGACAGACGTCTGTCCCTCCCAGGGAATTATTTGGGCTCCAGCTCTCAGCTCAGACGTCTGTCGCAACCATGACAGACATTTGTCCCCTTCTCAGACATCTATCGTGGGGATGACAGACGTCTGTGGAAACTTTCGGGAAAATCCCCTTATAGTGACAGACGTCTGTCGTCCCATACGACAGATGTCTGTCGCACCTGCACATAGAAAACCTACACCTTATAACTTCCACGTGCGAACTCCGATTTACGAACGGACACCTCCGACTCGAAGCTATATTCGTCCTCTTCAATCTACCATATAGTATCACATACTTCAATCTACCATATGGTTTTATGTATACGATGAATATGTCGAGACTTACCATTATACAACGTACTATTAGCCCTTCCTATAGCAGATTGACAGTCACAATGTATACATATTGGGGTACAGGTTTTTCCCAATTTGGAATATCTTCCAGAAAACTCCTAAGCCAATCTGCTTCTTCTACGGCTGTATCTAGAGCAATTAAATCTGATTCCATTGTCGACCTTGCTATGCAAGTCTGTTTGGATGATTTCCATGAGATTGCTCCATTTCCTAATGTGAACACATATCCACTTGTGGATTTTATGTCATTTGAGCCAGTTATCCAATTTGTGTCGCTGTAACCTTCCACTATTGAAGGATAATTAGTATAATGCAAACCAAAGTTCTATGTATATTTTAGATATGCAAGAACTCGTATTATCGCTTTCCAATGATGTTTACCAGAATTGCTAGTAAATATGCTAAGCTTACTTACAGCATATGCGATATCTGGTCTTGTGCAGTTCATTACATACATGATACTTCCTAATATACGAGAGTATTCATGTTGATATATACTGTCACCAGTGTTTTTAACCCAATTTTGGTTCATATCTACTGGTGATTTTACAGTAGTTATATTGTATTGCTTGAATTTTTCGAGTATCTTGGTTATGTAATGTGATTGGTATAATGCATATCCCTGTGGTGTCCTCACAATTTTGACACCCAATATTACATCTGCTAGTCCTAGGTCTTTCATATCAAATCTAGAGGATAACAAATATTTTGTTGATGTTATTATGGCCTTATTATTGCCTAGGATCAATAAGTCATCAACATAGAGACATACAATGACATATCCAATATGTGTATTTTATATAAATACATTTATCTGATTCATTTATATTGAATCCATTCGATAACATAGTTTCATCAAATTTCTCATGCCAATGTTTCGGTGCTTGTTTAAGACCATAAAGTGATTTCACCAACTTACACACTTTGTTTTCATTTCCTGAGCTTACAAACCCTTCAGGTTGTAGCATATATATTTCTTCTTCTAACTCACCATTCAAAAACGCTATTTTTACATCTATTTGATGTCTTTCCAAATTTAATATAGAGGCGATTGCAATAAGCATCCTAATGGATGTTATTCTAGTTACTGGTGAGTAAGTATCAAAATAATCCAGATCTTCTTTCTGTCTGAATCCTTTGACTACTATACGAGCTTTATACTTATCTGTTGAGCCGTCAGACTTGAGTTTTTTTCTTAAATATCCATTTATATCCTAGTGGTTTTGATCCTTTAGGTACATCCACTAGTTCCCATGTATGGTTTTGCAAAATGGATTCTATTTCATTGTTGACAGCTTCCTTCCAGTAAGGAGCATCTGGAGATCACATTGCTTGTTGATAGGTTAGAGGTTCATTTTCTATCATGTATGCATAGAAATCGGGTCCAAAGTTTTTAGAGATCCGTTGTCGTTTGCTCCTTCTTGGTTCCTCTACCACTGTTTCAACATTTCTTTTATGTGTTCTTTGATCAGCATTGTCCTCGTGAGTGTCTGAATCTCTAGATCTTTCTTGAACAACCGTTTCAACAGAGGTTTTTAGAGGATAAATATATTCAAAGAATCTAGCATTTGGAGGTTCGATAATGGTGTTTTCATGAATGTCATCGATTTCAGATTTGTACACCAAAAATCAATAAGCAGCACTATTATGAGCATATCGTATAAATATGCAATCTATAGTCTTTGGTCCAATTTTGACCTTCTTTGGTTTCGGTATTTCTACTTTGGCAAGATACCCCTTCACTCTCAAGTATTTGTAGGATGGTGGTCTGCCTTTCCACAATTCATGCAGTGATTTAGAAGTCTTTTTTCGAGTCACTTTATTAAGAATGTAATTAGCAGAAAGTATAGCTTCTCCCCAAAAGTTATCTAGTAAACCAGAGCTAATGAGTAGAGCATTCATCATTTCTTTTAGTGTACGGTTTTTACATTTTGCTATTCCATTTGATTGAGGGGAATATGGTGTCGTTGTCTGGTGTATAATACCATGTTCGACGCAGAACTCCTCAAAAGGAAATTCGTACTCTCCTCCTCTATCACTTCTTAGTGATTTTATCTTTTTATGAAGTTGATTTTCAACTTCTACTTTGTATTGTTTAAATACGTAGAATGCCTCGTCTTGCTTCTAAGAAGATATACATAACAATATCTCGTACAGTCGTCAATAAAGGTAATGAAATACCGTTTTCCACCTATAATTTGACACATTTTTAAGTCGCACACATCTTTGTGAATTAAGTCTAGAGGTTCCGTATTCCTTTCAACTTGATGAAAAGAAGTTCTAGTTAGTTTTGATTCGGCATATGTTTCACATTTGTAATTGGAATATATTGTAAACTTAGGTATAAATTCTAAGTTTATCAATTTTCGCAATGTATCAAAGTTAACATGGCCTAATCTAGCATGCCATATATTAAATGACTCGATGATATAAACAGAAGAAGCTATTTTATTATCAATATCTTTTGGTACAACAATCATTACATTCATTTTGAACAGACCGTCACTCACATACCCTTTTCCAACATACACTCCATTTTTAGACAATACAAAATTATCAGAAACAAAGACCAATTTGAAAACATTTTTACTCAGCAATGATCCTGAAACCAAGTTCTTACGAATATCTGGAACGTGTAGAACATCATTTAGAGTAAGTTCTTTCCCAGAAGTCATTTTAAGAACCACTTTTCCTTTGCCTTCAACCTTTGACGTAGAGGAGTTTCCCATAAATATTTGCTCTTCCTGTGTCGTGGGTTTATAGTCGGAAAACATCCACTTGTTGGCACAGATGTGTTTTGTTGCACCAGTGTCCATAAACCATTCTTTCGTGTTGCCAACTAAGTTGCATTCAAAGATCACCGTTGACAAATTCATTTCAGAGACATTCTCTGAAAGCTCTTTGAATTGCATAACATTAACTTGGTCTTTCTTCTTGTTCTGATTCTTTGGGCCTCGACACTCGCTTGCCTTATGTCCTTTCTTCCTGCAATTATGGCAATTTCCCTTGAACTTCTTTGCCTTCTTTGCGTTTGGGTTGTTTTCCCTCTTTCTTTTGTTGTTCTTTTCATTTTCGACCATATTTGCCTTTGTCACAATGGTATTAGTTGCTTTCTTTTTAGATTTTCGGTTGTCTTCTTCAATTCTGAGTCGTACAACCAAATCTTCCATTGTCCTCTCTTTTCGTTTGTGCTTTAGATAATTTTTGAAGTCTTCCCATAACGGAGGCAATTTCTCTATCGCGGCAGCCACTTGAAATGACTATCTTAGAGACATTCCTTCATCATGTATCTCATGTATAATAACTTGCAACTCTTGAATTTGCCAATCACTGTCTTAGAGTCTACCATTTTAAAGTCCAGAAATTTACCGACGATGAATTTCTTCATGCCAGCATCTTCCGTCTTGTACTTTTTGTCTAGAGACATCCAAAGTTCCTTCGATGTCTTCATTGCACAATACACATTGTACAGACTGTTATTCAGGCCATTCAATATGTAATTTTTACATATGAAGTCACAACTTTTCCAAGCAGTGAATGCCTCGACTTTGGTAGCGTCAGGCTCCAATTCACCAACTTTAGGAGGATCCTCTTTAAGGAAATTTGTCAATCCTAAAGTGGTCAGATAGAACAACATATTTTGCTACCATCGTTTGAAGTCGACACCAGTGAATTTTTCTGGCCATTCTCCATGCGAGAATGTGACAGTCGGAGGAACCAATGGTCCTGTTGGTGGTGCGGACACAACAGTTTTACTCAAGGGCCAAGAAACCATTAGAACTCATACATACAGATGTGTGTGGACCAATCAAGCCAAGCTCGCTAGGTAAAAGTAATTATTTCCTTCTTTTTATTGATGATTTTTCAAAAAAAAACATGGGTGTATTTTTTGAAGGAGAAATCAGAAGTATTTGAGAACTTTAAGAAGTTCAAAGCTCATGTTGAGAAGGAAAGTGGTCTTACGATAAAAGCCATGAGATCTGACCGTGGAGGAGAGTTCACATCAAGAGAATTTCAGAAGTTTTGTGAAGATAATGGAATTCGACGCCAACTAACAGTGCCTAGATCTCTTCAGCAAAACGGAGTAGCAGAAAGGAAGAACATGACAATTGTTGAAATGGCAAGGAGTATACTCAAAAGTAAGATACTACCAAAGGAATTTTGGGCGGAAGCTGTGGCATGCGTTGTTTATCTATCAAATCGATCTCCAACAAGAAGGGTGTGTGGGAAGACCCCACAAGAAGCATGGAGCGGAAGGAAGCCTGGCATTTCTCATCTAAGAGTTTTTGGAAGCATAGCTCATGTACATTTACCGAATGAAAAGCGAAGCAAATTGGATGATAAAAGTGAAAAATATATTTTTATTGGTTATGATACAAATTCTAAAGGCTATAAACTTTATAATCCTGATACGAAGAAAATAATAATTAGCCGAGATGTTGTATTCGATGAAGAAGGAGAATGGGATTGGAAATTGTATGATGAGAATTACAACTTCTTTCCATATTTTAAAGAAGATGAGATACAACAACCAAGGATCGAACAATCAAGTGAAAAGCCTACTTCCCCACTAGCCTCACCAACAACAAATTGTTAAGAAGATGGGAGCTCAAGTGAAAGGGTTCCTCGTTTTAGAAGCCTTCAAGAAATTTATGATGTAACAGAAAACCAAGACAATATTACTCTTTTTTGTCTTTTTGCAGATTGTGAGCCCATAAATTTTCAAGAAGCTTTGCGAAAGAAGAGTTGGAGAAATGCTATGGATGAAGAAATTAAGGCGATCAAGAAAAATGACACATGGGAGCTAGCTTCACTTCCAAAAGGACACAAGGAGATTAGTGTCAAGTGGGTGCACAAGGTAAAGAAAAATGTCAAAGGAGAAGTTGAGAGATACAAGGCAAGATTGGTAGCAAAAGGCTATATTCAAAGAGCTGACATTGACTATGAAGAAGTATTTGCTCCAGTTGCTCGATAAGAAACTGTAAGATTGATAATTTCGTTAGCAGGTCAAAACAATTGGAAGATACATCAAATGGACGTGAAATCTGCCTTCTTAAAAGGATTCCTTGAAGAAGAAGTTTATATCGAGCAGCCACAAGGCTACGAAGTCAAGGGAGAAGAAGACAAAGTTTTGAAGCTAAAGAAGGCACTTTATGGGTTAAAACAAGCTCCAAGAGCTTGGAATGCTCGAATTGATAAGTATTTGAAAGAGAGAAACTTCATTAAATGTCCATATGAGCATGCACTCTATATTAAAATCCAAAATGGTGATACATTGATTGTATGTTTGTATGTAGATGACTTGATTTTCACAGGTAGCAATGCAAGCATGTTTAAAGAGTTTAAGAAAGAGATGACGAAGAAGTTTGAGACGACTGATATTGGACACACGTCTTATTACCTTGGCATTGAAGTAAAACAAGAAGATGCAGGCATTTTAATCACTCAAGAAGGCTATGCTAAGGAAATATTGAGAAAGTTCAAGATGGAAGACTCTAATCCAGTTTGCACGCCAATTGAATGTGGAATCAAATTGTCAAGACATGAAGAAGGAGAAAAGGTAGACTCTACACTTTTTAAGAGCTTGGTTGACAGCTTAAGATTTTTAACGTGCACAAGGCCCGACATTCTATATGCGGTTGGAGTTGTAAGCCGATACATGGAGAATCCAACCGCAACACATTTGAAGGCAGCAAAGAGGATTCTTCGCTATGTTAAAGGGACAACAAACTTTGGTTTGTACCACTCTGTTTCTGATAATTATGTTCTTGTTGGATATAGTGACAGTGATTGGAGTGGAGATATAGATGATCGGAAAAGCACAAGTGGTTTTGTTTTCTACATGGGAGACACAACTTTCATATGGATATCGAAAAAAACAACCAATTGTCACACTCTCTACATGTGAAGCGGAGTATGTAGGGGCTACTTCATGTGTTTGCCATACAATTTGGCTAAGGTCCTTGTTAAAAGAATTAGATTTGCAACAAAAGGAGCCAACCAAGATTTTCGTGGATAACATGTCAGCAATTGCTTTGGCCAAAAATCCAGTCTTTCATGAACGAAGCAAACATATTGACATACACTATCACTACATTAGAGAGTGTGTCACTAGAAAGGAAGTGCAGCTAGATTATGTGAAGTCCAATGATCAAATTGCCGATATTTTCACCAAACCGCTCAAGTATGAAGACTTTATCAGATTGAGGAATTTGCTTGGAGTCACAAATCAAGTTTAAAGGGGGTGTTGAAAAAAGTAAAATAATAAACTTGATTTGCATTTCTAGAGTGCTTTTGCATTTTTATTGAAAGAGGTTTTAATTAGAGATTTTAATGTTGCTATTAATTAGGAAAAGATAATTTTCCATTTGTTTACAAATCTAGAATGATCCATTGTATCTTATAAATAAGAGCCCTCTCCCCATTTGTATCAATCAAGAAAAAAAAAAGCAATTAAAGTATTCTTCTTTTACAAAAATTCCTTTTTTCTCATAATCTATTCCTCTTCCTCCTCTAAAATTCTAACATATGTAACGGAACTAGATTAGTATGTCGTTTCTTTCATAGGAATCTCATAGATGTTGAAATTACAGTTGGTCATCATCGAGGAACAAGAGTATTTATTCCACGTATACCACTCAAACCTTCTGAAAGTATAAACATGCCTTTTAATCTGATTCATAAACAATTCCCAGTTAAGCTATCATTCGCTTTAATAATTAATAAATCACAAGGCCAAACTATTCCTCATGTCGGTGTTTATCTTCGAGAGCATGTTTTCAGTCACAGTCAACGTCACGGTCAACTGTACGTAGCGTTACCCAGAGGAGTTGCACGAAGTTCAACAAATTTTTTAGTAAAAGATGGAAAAATTCCACGAAAACCTGGAACTCACACACGAAATGTTGTTTTCAAAGATGTTTTGTTGTCGTGTAATCAAAATCTAAACTAATTCTAACTATCATTCTTCTTTGAACACATCTACCTCTTTTTGCTGGAAATTCAGTCAAATTTTACGTATATTATAATTACTTTGCAATTTACAGTTCCTTCTCCTCGTTATGTTTAAATAAGTAGTTTTTTAAATCACTCAACTACTTCAAATAATTTAATACAAATACCTGCCCACATAAAAAACGCATGCTCATAACTACATGAGTACGAAGGAGAGTTAGCATCTGTTCATTGCCATGATCCACAAATAAGACATCAGTTCTCATTTCCTGTCATGTTTGGGACGGCTATGCTTTCACAGGTAATATTTACATATATTAAAGTCTTAACTTAATATTTGTATGTAGTTGCATAATATTTATTTCTCTGTATGCATGGTAGAACCATACGGCCAAACAACATTACCTGTCAGTTCGACTGTTCATTGCATTAACATGATTAGCTGGATGTTAAATGATAGGGAATCGAAGGTTGGATTCAGGTACAAAAACCAGTGAGTCTATACAAATATTATTGAATAGCTATTTTATTTTGGATAATATTGCTCTGTGCTTCATTGAGCATTAACATTATACGTTTGGTATTTAGTAGAACTTCCGTAGCTTTGAAGTCATCTTCAATTTCCTACTGAAATTTAATTTGGTTTTACTATATTAATCGGTAAATTGGAACATTGTTTTTTTTATCAAAAGAAAGAATTTAAGAAACAGCGAATTATTTAGTTCATTTTTCTCCAATTTTACTGCCTAAACCTAATTTTCATTTAATATAATGACCAACAAAATGAGTGCTGAATTGGGAAATATTTATCCCCACTGCACCATTGCATGGTTGTTTTTCTTTACATGATATGAATATATGGTAGTTGTTTAAACTACCACATTGTAATTCAAGAACCATATAAAAATTTGGTTTAAACTTGAATCGTTACATTCTGTTTCCAAAATAGTTTAAAGGTTAAGTTATCCAGTTAACCTCCCAAATTACACTCTTAAGTTTCAAAACTAATTACATTAACAACTTGAAATTTTACATTGACTTAAACCTTCAATAAGAAACAAATCTTCTATTTGCTTCACTTAAATCTTTATTATCCGACTTATACAAGCCTAAAACATAAAACTTTATCTTATATCAAATTAATTATTGTTAAACCTTTAAACAATCTTTAAGGGTAATAAATCCTTTAATGGAGACTTTCTTTTTTCCAGCTTCATTTCCACGGGTAAGATAGTATCATGAGTTTATGAAAAGCATACCATGAAGCAAAAAGCACATACATGGCGAGTTTGATCAACCAGTAGCTACGGCAGTCAATACTTGGGCATGCAGGATTCAGACTGTTCTCATAGGTTGTCTTCAGCTTCAGTAACAACTATACAAATTCATTATTTCATAGCAATGATATAATATTTGTTTGTTTTGATGTCAGCTCAATTTGGTTACCTGTTTCTGCAATTGGGGCTGTTTCCGCTTTACGAACTTGGAATAAGTAGACTTAGACAATACAACATGAGTAATTGGATGCATAAAAAGATTGAACCAAATGAACAAAAAAAGGTATACTATCTTTCTACTTTATCCCGTCCACTGTTCGTATTTTGTTTTGTTATATCAAAAAAAGGTACTTACACTGATATTATGCAACAAACTATTCATTTTAAGAGCAACTCCAACTGTTCCGGAGTGTGGAATTATGATTTTCAATTTTCCACACCCCGAAAAAAAAGGAATCCCAACAGTTTTTAAAACCAGGAGCTTGTTGAACAACCGTCTAGAGACCACGAGTTTGTTGAACAACCGCCTATAATACAGTGGGACCATGTATTTTATTTTTACATAAATACAGTGGGGCCTGCATGTTAAAAAAATAAAAAGTAACCCACATGTCAACGAAAATGAGGCCACGAGCTTGTTGAACAACCGCCTAGAGGCCACGAGCTTGTTGAACAACTGCCTAGAATACAGTGGGACCATGCATTTTATTTTGTCTACGTAAATACAGTGGGGCCGGAAGGTTAAAAAAATAAAAAGTATCCCACGAGCTTGTTGAACAAGCGCCTAGAATACAGTGGGGTCAGTGAAAATGAGGCCACGGGCTTGTTGAACAACCGCCTAGAATTCTTTCATTTAATTATTTTGTCTACGCGCTTGTTGAACAAGCGCAATAAAATGGGACCACCGCTTTAATTCATGCGTTTGTTCAACAAGCGCGTGAACAAATTGGAGATTCCGGAACTATTAAGCCAGATCTCCGAACTCAAGGTAAAATCCACACACCGTTGGGTTGTTTTTGGGTGTGGATTTCTGAAATTTGGATTTCGGTGCCACAGTTGGAGTTGCTCTAAGACACATAACTGTAAACTAAATATATTTACTATCACGGGCATATGCATTCGTCTAGGCACACTTATATGACGTAGCAGCTTAAGCTTTTAGCTTTATTAGCTATATTTATAAATTATACTTGGTACCAGGATTTATGTGCCGTAAATAGTTGTATATATCTAGAAGGAAAGGGGTTGGTTTGTGTTATTGATGAGGTTGTTGGTGGTGAACTGGATGATGACGTAGAGTTAAAATGCAGACTATACAACAGAAGGAAAAGACTGTTTTGTTCTTTTACCGTATCTAAATGGGTTACTATTTCTATTTTCTGTAGGGCATAAACTGGGTTGCGCCGCCAACCAAGGTTTCCCCATACACCAGCAATATCATTACCAGTCTCCACTGTCGATGAACATAACATGGAGCTCATTCAAAACTTAGTAGTCAAGAAGGAAAATAAAGACAATCCCGTGAAGCAGCGCACGTACCATCATGTATGTTCGAGCAGATTTGACGCCCGCCGCGAAGAAAAGAGCAAGAGACGTTATAAGGCATTTGTTTATACTATACATGCTTTGTGGATCGGATAGGCAGTAGGCTTCCTTTACATGAGGTTGTGCTTAACCTGTCAGCTGAAATTAAATTTATTCTAATTTTTTCTAAGTGTGATTAACTACGAGCAATGCAATACGGGCTTGGCACCACAAGTCAATAAGAAAATGCATGCAGCGCAGGTACCAGGATTTTTTTTTTTTTTTTTTTTTTTTTTTTTTTTTTTTTTTTTTTTTTTGGTGTTTTTCTACAAAGTTCGATTATAAGTTATATGGTCTGTATTGTTAACTACGGTTCCTGTAATAAAGACTTGAAAATTTAATGCTCCTGTTGACTCTTTAGTTGGCCATATCTATTATGTGAATATGTGCCCATGTTGCATGGAGAATTAACAATTTTGATTGTGTAAGTTACTGCCAGTTTAGGAGAAATAGAACTGTTGGGATTATCGTTGATTTGATCTGCAATGTTTATGTTGAAGCTAAAGAGTAGGTCCAAGCTGTTGTTCAGTTACGAAAATAATGCTAGTTTGTAGGAATTGAATTGTTCAAGTTTGTTAGGATTTGTTTTACTTGTTTTTCTCTGTTTATTTGTTTTCGTTATGACTATAAAAGCACTGTAGTGTGTGAACTTAATAAGAGAGGTAATTGGCTGCTTTCAACATTTACTGTTCCACTTCCTTCATTTGGTATCAGAGCGAATAAACGAAGCAAAGTCTGCGAGAGTGTTCGAGAGGAAAAACACAACATAAAAATTGGCAGTAGACTCAGAAAACTTTACAACGCCATGCGTTCCGAAATTTGATGGAGACTACGATCACTGGAGCTTACTTATTGACAATCTCCTCCGTTCTAAGGAGTACTGGTGCATCATTGAACCTGGTTTTGAAGAACTGAAGAGGACCGAAGCCACAAATGCAGCACAACAGAAGGCACTCAATGAAGCAAAACTCATGGATCTCAAAGCGAAGAACTATCTATTTCAGTCCATAGACAAGAGCATCTTGAAGACCATCACTCAGAAGGAGACAGCCAAGCAACTATGGGAGTCAATGAAAGTCAAGTATTAGGGAAGTGCTAGAGTGAAGCGAGCACAGTTGCAACGGCTTCGCAGGACATTTGAAATTTTAAAGATGAAATCAGGAGAAGGTTTATTTGAGTACTTCGCAAGAGTCATGTCTGTTGCCAACGACATGAGGAACTATGGAGAAAACATGACTGATGTCAATCGTTGAGAAAATACTACGAAGTCTCACAGAGAACTTCAACTTTGTGGTATGCTCCATTGAAGAATCCAAGGACATCGATTGTCTCATGGTAGACGAATTGCAAGCATCCTTGTTTGTACATGAACAAAAGATGGTTGAAAGGAAGAGTAAAGAGCAAGTCCTACAAGTGGAGAACGGGCCAAGGAATGCCCGAGGAAGAGGAAGAGGAAGAGGTAGAGGTAGAAGCATACCACATAGAGGAAGCAACAACTTTAGAGGACGGGGAAGAGCTAGACCTTCTGTCAACAGGTCAGCTGTCTACTGCTTTCAATGTGGAAAGCAAGGACATTATCAATATGAATGTTCAAGTCTGGAAAAGGGAGTCAACTATGCTAACTTCGACGAGGAGGAAGAACTACTTCTGATGGCACACACAGAAGTCAGTAAAGATGAAGGAAAGGGCATTTGGTTTCTCGACTCCGGATGTTCAAACCATATGACAGGAGACAAAGCTTGGTTTGTTGAGCTCGATGAAAACTTCAAGCACTCTGTCAGATTGGGCAACAGCTTAAGGATGGCGGTTAGAGGAAAAGGCAGTGTCAGGTTCGAAGTAGAGGGAATTACACAAACGGTGTTTGACGTCTACTATGTCCCAAATCTCACCAACAATTTGCTGAGCATAGGACAGCTACAAGAGAAATGTTTGGTGATTATGATTAAAGAAGGCACATGCAAAATCTATCATCATCAAAGAGGTTTGATAGTAAATGCACCAATGAGTATAAATCGTATGCTCCTGGTCTATGCAAAAATGAAGCCACTGCCTAGTAGCTGCCTGAAGATGGAGGGAGAAGACTTGGAGAATCTCTAGCATAGGAGATATGGACATTTAAATAACAAGTCCATCCAAATTATGCAGCAAAGACAAATGGTAAAAGGCTTGCCAAAGCTGAAAGAAGCAGCTAAAGTTTGCAAGGTATGCAACACGGGAAAACAACAACGAGGAGAATTTCCAAAGAAAAGTGACTGGAGGGCATCAGAGAAATTAGAATTAATTCATGGGGATCTATGTGGACCAATTACTCCAACCTCTCACAGTGGCAAGAGGTATATGTTGGTTTTTGTAGACGATTTCTCTCGGAAAACCTGGATCTTTTTTCTTGCAGATAAGGCAGAAACCTTTGAGACGTTCAAAACCTTCAAGATATTTGCTGAAAAGGAAGCAAAAACAGCCATATGCAGGCTAAGAACTGACAGGGCAGGAGAATTTACATCAGACAAATTCAACAAGTTTTGCAAGGATCATGGAATAAGACGCCAGCTGACATCGGCGTACACCCCCAGCAAAATGAAGTCGCAGAAAGAAGGAACCGGACCATCATGAACATGGTATGTTGTTTATTATCTGAGAAGGAGATACCAAGATCACTATGGCCTGAGGCGGCCAGATGGACGGCTCATGTCTTGAATCGAAGTTTCACAAAGGCTGTAAAAGACATGGTACCGGAAGAAAAGTGGACAAGAATAAAGCCAAAGGTTGACTACTTCATAGTATTCGGCTCTATTGCACATGTACACGTCCCTGAATAGAAAAGAGCTAAGCTTGACGATCGAAGTCACAGATGTGTCTTGCTTGGAGTTAGCGACGAATCCAAAGCATATCGGTTGTATGATCCGGTAGCAAAGAAAATAATCATAAGCAGGGATGTCATATTTGAAGAAGATGGTAAATGGGACTGGAACTTAAGCGCAGCAGAGTCTAAGCAGAAAGTTCTTGCCTGCGGGGATGACGAAGTTTTTACAGAAGAGTCTGAAGGAGAAGAGAGCGATGGACAAACTGAAGAAGTTGAAGATGGCAGCCCGTATGTGTTTCCAGAAACTAACGAGTTATCATCGGAGTATGAGGAACGGACACGAAGGGAGAGAAAAGAGCCTGGGTGGATGCGTGATTATGAAAGTGGTGAAGGCTTGTCTGAAGAAGAACTAGAAACAATCTTTGCTTTGTATATCTCCCATGATGATCCAATAAGCTTTGAGGAAGCTGTGAAGGAAGAAAAGTGGCAGAAGGCCATGAAACTTGAAATTCAAGCTATTGAGAGAAATCAGACTTGGGAGCTTGTGTCATTGCCATGTCATGCAAAGAAAATAGGTGTTAAATGGGTCTATAAAACAAAACTGAATAAAGAAGGCAAAGTTGACAAATGTAAAGATAGACTTGTCGCGAAAGGGTACTCACAAACAGCGGGAGTAGACTACAATGAAGTGTATGTGCCAGTGGCTCGTTGGGATACCATCAGGATTCTCTTGGCAGTAGCAGCCCAGCATGGACGGTGCGTTTACCAACTAGGCGTTAAAAGTGCTTTTTTGTACGGCAAATTGAAAGAGGAGGTATACATTGATCAGCCAGAAGGGTTTATCAAAAAGGGGGAGGAAAACAAAGTGTACCGGCTGAAGAAGGCTCTCTACGGCTTAAAGCAAGCCCCAAGAGCTTGGTTTAGCAGAATAGAGGGTTACTTTAAGAAGAAAGGGTTTCAGAAAAGCGATTATGATCACACATTGTTCTTGAAGAAAAATGAAGACAAACTATTGTTGGTAAGTCTTTATGTTGATGACTTGATATATACAGGAAATGATGACTATATGTGCAGAGAGTTCAAGTTGTCAATACAGAAGGAGTTCGAGATGACGGACTTGGGCAGAATGAAATTTTTCCTTGGGGTTGAAGTTTATCAGAGTAAAGACGGAATCCATTTGTGCCAAAAGAAGTATGTTAAAGAAGTCTTGGAAAGGTTCAATATGTGGAGTTGCAATGCCGTCAAGAATCCAATAGTTCCTGAAACTGTTCTGTCAAAGGAAGGCACCAAAGGTGTAGATGCAACACTGTATAAACAGCTGGTAGGGTGCTTAATGTATCTAACGGTAACTCGTCCTGACTTGATGTTTGTAGTGTGTTTGATCTCACGCTATATGGCTGAGCCTAAGAAAGAGCACATGGCCATTGCTAAGAGGATACTTAGGTACTTGAAAGGAACACTGGAATTCAGAATCTTTTACAAGAAAAGCACGGATGTGAATTTGTTGGGATACACTGATAGCGACTACGCGCGAGATGTAGATGATAGAAAAAGTACATCGGGCTACGTCTTTCTGCTAAATGGAGCAGCAATCTGTTGGAGTTCAAGAAAGCAAGGGATAGTTACCCTTTCATCTACAGAAGCTGAATATGTGGCTGCCACTGCCTGTGCATGTCACTGCGTCTGGCTGACAGGAATTTTGAAAGAATTAGGCGTCACAGACTGTAAGTGCATTGATATTATGTGTGATAACAGTTCAGCAATTAAGCTATCCAAAAATCCAGTTATGCATCGAAGGACAAAACACATTGATATTAGATACCATTATTTACGCAATTTGTCAAGTGAAGGGGCTGTGAAGTTAGCATTTTGTGGAACTAATGATCAAGTGGCAGTCATAATGACTAAACCAATTAAGTTGGAGCAATTTGTGAAGCTTAGAAGTTTGCTTGGTGTTCGACGACTGGAGGAGTAAACTGATGCTGGTTGAGCATGTCAGTTTAAGGGGAGGAATTTGTTGGGATTATCGTTGATTTGATCTGCAACGTTTATGTTGAAGCTAAAAAGTAGGTCCAAGCTGTTGTTCAGTTACGAAAATAATGCTAGTTTGTAGGAATTGAATTGTTCAAGTTTGTTAGGATTTGTTTTACTTGTTTTTATCTATTTATTTGTTTGTTTATTTGTTTTCGGTATGACTATAAAGCACTGTAGTGTGTGAACTTAATAAGAGAAGTAATTGGCTGCTTTCAACATTTTCTGTTCCACTTCCTTCAAGAACAAGATCCAACTTTTGATTGTCTTTTTTACGCCAAACAACCTAATAAATGAATTTGCTCTGCTTTTTATATGGTTTCAAGCATAATGTCGTTTGTTCATAGAACTATGTTATAATCCCATACGATTACCAATTGTTTCGTATGTTATCACTGTTTCTACCTATTCATCGTTCTGACTCTCATTCCATACAAAATTGTTGGAAACACACCCTCTATTTTACTTTGCATTAGCAGTCTTTGTTTTTTTTAATAATTATTGAGTTGTATTTGAAATTTTAAATATATATGTATATATATTGGGTGGGTTGTGTTACACACATAATGTTTGGAAGAAAGATGAAAAATCACAATTTTCGAAATATATATGAATGATATTTTGAGCTGGAAAAACAACCATAAGCAAATCTTGCTAACCGTTCTCACTTCTCTTTGCTAATTTAAACTTCTGATGTGGTGAAGATTATGGCATTTAAATTTGTTTTCTTCTGATGTGATACGTGTACTACTTTGACAAATTAGTTAATAGGTTGGATTATTTTAGTATGGACTATTATAAAACTTTCAGTATATGAGAACAAGTCTTACCTACATGTGTTCTTTTACTAAATTGTGATCACGCATGATGTATGCTGAACTATTAATATGAGGATACTTTAAAATTTGAAGCTGTGATATACATACGAAACAAAGCTATTAGAGTCTGCTACAGTAATGTCTTAGAGCCATCTGACACATGGTCTATTTTTTTCCCCAGTGTTGTAGATTCAGTGT